>JANAVB010011800.1:11405964-11440964 GCA_029216955.1 Iris pallida
CCATATCAGGCCTAGTAAATGGTTGTGCTATAGTTATTAGGACTGTTATGAGTTTTAACTACTTAGATATTATGGTTGGAGTAGCAGTTTTTAAGACTAATTTCTGCTAGGATTCAGGACTATAAGATCTCACTGTCTCAATTTGGGGGTTGACTGTATCAGCCATAATGAAGATTGAATTAGTTTTGGAACCATGGTTAGATATTAGTTCACTGATTTTACATGTTGAAGAAATTGAATGATTGAATGTTATGATGATTCATATTTAAACTTCCTTGAACCTGTTTTGCATTCCTAAATTTATAATATTTTGAGGGTGTTAGTTAACCTGGGATGGCAGATCAGGAATTCAGTTTCAGGTATGGTTTGAACCAATTAAGAGTGACCCTATGCAATACCTCCACTAGAATGGCATTGTGTTAGTCTTAAACATTAGGTCGATATGCATCAGTCTAGAGGGAGAACCAGACTGTAGTATCTGAACTATAAACTGGGACTGAGTATCTCAGTCGTATCCTGCATTGGTTTGACCTGAGATTGGAATATTTCCATTTGCAAGATGGATGGTTAAGATAGTAGACTAGATGTATAGCATTTCGGACTGATTTATATTATGATATGAACTGAGGTACTAAGAGCAATTTATGGTTGTCCTGCAAAATAGAGTTTGAGAAGTGATTACCTGTTGAACCAAATCATTCATTCGAGTATCAGTGAATCATTGAACTGTAGGCGAAGGGTTGTACATTGCTCTTGTATTTCCTTCTTTTTCTGAAACTTGTACAGAATATATTGAGAGTAGAAGTTGTTCTGATATGAGGTTTTGAGTTATGGTTGATGTGATGCACTATGGAGTTGCATCCGAAAGAGAAGTTGGTTTCTGGAATGTAGACTGTAGGGTGCCAACTTGAGTTTAGAACAATAGATTTAAGGATTGAATTGTATAAATTCCTAGTTAGGATTTAACCTTAGAACTATTAGCAAGTTAAGTATTGTTTTATAAGGGGAAATCTGGTCTGTAACCCGAACTAAATGGGAGTTAACTGATGTGGTAACTTGAGGAAATCTGTTAGTGTGGGCTCAGTTTTGAACTGATGACAGAATGGATGTTTTGATTGACAGTACCAATTCCTTAGTTTAGGAATGAGGATACAGGGATGTAGATGCAAGAATAGAGAGCTTATGTGTTCTCATTAGTAAGAAGGACTGGGGTATTAGCCTAAAAACAGGACTATTAGTTTCCTAAACCTATTAGCTAATACTTATAGTTACATGTCACTATATTCTAGGGTATATTCTTATGGCAAGTTATAAGAGCAAACATGGTAAGTAATATTAGAGGGGTTAGATAACCAAGCCTATGAACCCTAGAATGCAGTAACCAGTTAGTTTAATAATAAGAGTTAGCATTATAAATATATGGTTTTGATTAGAGAATTATATTTTAATCAAGTGTAATCATTAAACAGGAGAATTTTCAGCTCCACTGCTCTTTCTTGATCATCCGGAGCAAAGACAAGTACTTTTCTATGGTTTTGTGCATTTACATTCTTGTACTCATGCTTGTGACACGTCATGACACGATATCATGTACCCTGTACTCCTGTACTCCTGTTCTTGTACTTTCTTGTGTCGGGTGGGGAAATACACTAGCCATATAACCAATCCCGGTTATTATATTCATGTGCCTAGCTTAGGCCTCGCATCGTGCACGCGGGTCCTAAGTCGTACCATTCATGTACTTTCATGTGCTTACCCCCAGCCGGTCACATAAGCTAGTTGTATTTCAAACATAGTGCACTTGGTCGTGTCTTGTACTTCAGGTTCATGGTTACATTCATGTACTTTACATTCATGTACTTTACCTTCCTGTACTTACATTCATGTACTTTATATTCAGGTACTTTCATGTTCTTTTCCTGTACTTTATAGTTCATGTTCCCCTGTACTCATTCTTGTTCATTACCTAGAACTGTACTTTGCTCCGCTCCTGAATAGGATATGTTGCAGGTATGCTTGCAGGACATTGTTCTACTCTATGGGCCAGAGCCCAGGATTTAGCTGAGCAGGATGAGGCTTAGCTTGAGGTTCAAGTTTAGACTGTTAGCTTTACTCTTAGATATTGTCTTTAGAATTCATAGCACTTTTCATTCCTATTGATTCTGGTACATTATTATATCTGGATTTGTGGATTATGGTGATCATTCTGGGATACGTTCTTAGATGCTGTGATTATATATTTTCATGATTATCTGGTAGATTTCCCTAGTTTGGTACAGCTTACTTTGTTGTGTCTAACAACAAAGGCTGGGCGTGTCTGACTCGTGTCCGATTATTCGGGAGCGGGTCGTGACATGTTTTTAGTGGTGGCCCATGTAGGTCTATCCTAATGGTACCTAGGTCTTAGCGTACTATTGGGGGACTTGATTACACTAGGGAAATTTGATCACAGCATAGGAAAATCGGGAAATAAGGGTATGTCAGGTATATCCGGTATATCAGGTATATTGATATTCTATAAACACTTGTTGTATTTAGGTCTAGGTTATTTTAACAGTTTTCTATTTTTCAGATAGTTCAAGCACGCAACATCGGAACAATCAATCCATCTACACTTGAAGGTTTCGAGCTCACACTTTCTATCGCCCTACTATCCCCATGGGTAGTACGTAGTTGACGGGGACGTTTCAAGAGTTCCTTGACACCAGCAGGCCGTCCTTTTCCAATCCATACTTGCAAATATTTAGAGAGGACTTCTGACTTCTAGAATCTCAGACCTTGGACTTCCCCGACACCGAGCGCATATCTTGCACCGAGGAGCAGATCGAAAACCTGAAGCCGCCACTGAAGATCATCTCAGCATATGAGGATCCGACTTCTCTGAAGATTAGAGCCACCAGCCAGAAGATCCAGAATGTAGCACGGACAATAGGACGCGATGGGAAGCTAAAGTTCAGGAGGAACATGAAGACTTATGATGAAGATAGAAACTATTAAGGACCCGCAAAGCATCGCAATAATCAGTCGGCGTTTCTTCGGTCATACCACCAGTTGTATCATCGGGAGCAGATCTCAACAGCCAGCATGTCAACAGATGTATATTCCTAACAGAGGCTCTGCGCTTCAGCCCAGCGGGAGACCCAGACTCAGATTCAGATGACGATCACCTGCAATTTCTGCCGTCGCCAGGACATCACCATAAAGAGTGCCGCCAGAGACGAAGGCTACACCTGTACTGCAGATCGCCTGTCCATCAAGTCAAGGATTGCCCGAAGATCGTTGATCACGCTGCCCAAGGACAAGCACGAGGAGCACCAGGACTACAGCAAGGGGACCCACCTCTCTAGATTCAGCAATCACATGGAGCACTACCACAGGAACCACTCTACGTCAGAACAATGAAGAAAATGGAAGTAATTCCAGTCCTGGAGGAATACTGAAGACAGATTGAAGGCAGAAGGCTTCTTTTGCATGGTTGGAGGAAACCATGTATTGTGATTCGTAACCCAGTCTTCCTTTAAATTCCTCTTAGCATCTAAATCATTTCTCGAAACTTCTTATTTTCTTACCTGAGTGATATTCGAAACTTATTTCGAGATATTGTTTCCCATTCGGATAAGCTTGTTTCTGATCCACAATTTGATAATTGTTTGAAATTTACTATTCGATACCCTGTTTCATATTCATGGCTTCATTTTTGCTTCTATTTGAAAAGTTTCCTATTTTGAACCATGTGCTAGCCGAGATTTTATTCCTATCCGAAATTTCATTTTGAAACTTGATCCCAATCAAAATATTGTTGAACCTTCACTCCTATCTTGACACTTGCTTAAGATTCAGTCCCTATTCGAGATTTCGTTTGAAGACTTTGGGTTGCTATTTTGAGAAATTGTTTCCTATTTGTTACTTGTTCCTGTTCAAAAATTTGTTTCTGTTCACGACCTTGTTTGATCTCGTTTCCTAATTTAGATTTCGCTTGTTTCATATTCACGAATTCCATGCTTGTTTTCCACTCCCTAATTGATACACTATTTTCTATTCATTATCTGTGGTCTTTTTTCTTGTTCGAGATCTTCTATTCGAGAATTATTTTCCATCTGTGACTGTATTCTATTGAAGATTTCATTTTCCATTCGAATTCTGTTGAGATTTCATTGTTATTTGAAATTTTGTTGAACTCTGTTTCTGGTATGAGATTTTGCTTCGAGATTTTGTTTCTATTCTATACTTTGCATTCTGTTCATCCTCCAAGATTTTGTTATCTATTCGGGCATTTGATTCCTATATGAGGCTGTTGGCCAAATTGAGATTCTGGTTATTGTTCGAAACTTCGTTTCGTATTCAAGATCTATTTCAGGAAATCTCTTTGTTGTTTCTTAGTACCTAATAAACCCTTGAATTCTAATAGGCAGATAATACTATTTTGTGACTTGGACTATGAGAACCCATTTTGAATTCCTTGAATTCTTTTTGAAATTCCTATGGATAACGTCGAGAGACTACTCAAAGACCTACTAGGACGTGACAGTTGCACACTGCAACCATTATCTGGATTATGGAGACTACGGGTTCACTGCAGCCAGCAGCGCACTGGCGAGCCGGAAACTTTAAGTTGAAATAATTTCAGATATTTGTCGGTTTTCGAGTAGTATCGAGACTTTGTCCAAAAACTTTCATATTTGATCTCTTGAGTTGTTTCGTAACACTTTTTTGGATTGATAAAGTTGATAGAGTATTCGGTGACATATCGTTGTTTGAGTCATGGAACTGAATATTGCTGCAGCCAGATGTATACTGGCAAGGCAGGATTCTAAATACTGTAATTTCAAATGGCTATATGTTTTCGGACACCCTGGTGACTATATTTCTTTTCGTCTGATTATTGATATTTCGAAAATCGTAATCCTAGTACGTTTTCCTTGATTGATACTAATGCTTCTTGGGTAGTTCTATCTGATTTTTAAATCGACCGTTGCAAATTCTCTTCTTGCATTTTATTGTTGGATGATTTGACTTCCTAGACTTGGATTCTATTCCATCAGATTTTATTATATCTATATTTTGATCATGTTTTGTTTAAACTTCGATCTGATCATACCTACCTAACAGTGATTCTCCTATCATGCTAAAATTTCAATCATGCCCGGAAGATAATGCCCTCACGACTTATCCACTAAGTTGAAAATTCATTCCACTTCATGACTGTTTGATCCTCGACCTTTGTCAAAGCGTGATATCTCAACTTTTGTGTGTACTTGGTCTCAAGGCTCAGAGTTGCACAGGATCGGCAGAAGCACTGGGAGGACAGTTGCAGACAGCCCCTGGAGTTCGCAGTTGGAGATAGAGTGTTCCTGAAGATTTTACCGACCAGAGACGTCATTTATTTCGGCAGAGACGGGAAGCTCAATCCGAGGTACATTGGACCCTTCGATGTGACAGCACGGATTGGCGGGGTGGCTTATCGACTAGCGCTTCCAGCTAGTTTGGAGAGAGTGCATGACGTTTTCCATGTATCTCAGCTTCGACGTTACATTCTAGACCGAGCCATGTAGTGGACTACTCAGAGTTAGAGGTGGGCCCGAGTTTGACCTACGAGGAGCAGCCAGTGGAGATCCTAAATCGGAGGGAGAAGCGCTTGCGGAACCAGACCATTCCTCTTGTCCGCGTCATGTGGAGGCACCACTCTTCGGGGGAGTCCACATGGGAGCATGAGGACGAGATACAGCAGCGTTATCCTAGTCTATTCCTTTGATTGTACTCTAGTTGTTGGATTTTCAATCCTAATAAATGATTAGAATATTGTGATCAACTCTGTTATATCCTTCCTCATTTTGACATCTTTTAATTTCGGGGACGAAATTTTTTTAAGGGAGGGAGAATTTGTAACCCCATCTTTTCAAATCAGTATTTTTTTTTCAATATACAATGTTTTTATAAACTTTATCTACAATCATTAAGTTGGTTTGGCTGAATAGTTGGACCTAAAAATTCTATTGAATATTTATATTGGGCTGTCCTGGCACCCAGGGCCCATTAGGATTGGTATTAAATTACACTATTGATTTTCCTTCTCCTCTTCTTTATTATTCTCCCAGGGAAAAATAGGAATTTGAATTCCTTTCTTCCCAACTGAAATTGCTGATGAGCCATGTGCTCTAACGAATTGCTACTGTAGCTTTCCTCATTTTCCCGCCAGTAGCCTCCTTAACCGCCTATTTAACTCGCTTCCTCCATTGATTCCAAACTCTAAACCTAAATTCCTGGAGTGAGGACCACAGGCTATGGCAAAGACGATGATGGCGGTGACACGATCGATTTTCTTCGGCGACTGAACCGATTGATCCATGCAGCATTAACATTCGCTCAGTGCAGTACGGCTTCGACATATTCTCCGACGATCACCAGTATGTCTCAGTCTCGAACAATCATGTACCCATCTCGTGACGATTTGATTTCGATCCTCATGCGCTCATTCTTCCCATCTTGTGTTAATTCGTTTGTTTCGATCCAAACTTCAGATCGAGAGGTTTGGGTCCAGGGATTGCAGAGGATTCGAAGATCCTTCTTCGATCTATATTTCGAAATCGACTCTGGAAGTGTTGGACTGGATCAGTTGGAAATTTTAATTCATTTTGAGTTCGATCCTGGTAAGTCATTAACAACTCAGTTGAACTTGATTTTGATCGCTTGAGCTAATTTTGATTCCCTGTTCTTAATCCATTCCTTTCTTTATCATTCAATTCTCGTATAGAGATCCTGTTCTGTGAGAGCAATGTATGAATTATTAATGATGTGTTTTCTCTGTTTTATTCCTGCACCTGTTCGATCTATTATTTCAGAAGTTTTAGGGATCGGATCAGTTGAGTAGTTGGATGTCCAAATTGTGACACCAAGTGCAAATCAAACCCCATCTCCACCAGGTAATTCCTAAATTTCCCTTCATTTGGGTTTGTTATCTAATTATGTTCTAATGATAGAAGAGGACAGTGTATCAGAAATATTAGGTTAGACTAGCATAAGTTTGCATTGCTATTAAATTTTGAATGTTGCTCTGTTTGAGTCCTGAGAACATTTGTTTTGAGCATAGTACTGTGTGTCATGCCAGAGTAAGCATCAGAACTAGGAGTCTCCTACTTAGAGTGTATCATAACTCAGTTTAGGGATATTATAGATAATTTTTCATTAGTTGTGTTATTCGAACAGATGGTTATTTCACAGTCCAGAAGTTAAATTTTAAGTCAAGTTTATCTTAGCTCATTGTCATCCTTCCTGTTGACATTAAGCTGTGGACCATATATTGGGGGGTGACATGGATTCCTGTAACTGAGATTGATAAGTTACTCAGTGAGTTTGTTGGTTTCAGCAGACTGAACTGATAGGTATCAGTCCCATCTGTGGACTGGATGTGTACCAGTCCTATCCAGGCTGAACTATTCAATGACCTGGGACTGATTTGTATCAGTCCTACTAGGACAAGTTCTCACCAAAACTTGGTTGGATGTTGGAGTAGTGTTAGGACCATATCAGGCCTAGTAAATGGTTATGCTATAGTTATTAGGACTGTTATGAGTTTTAACTACTTAGATATTATGGTTGGAGTAGCAGTTTTTAAGACTAATTTCTGCTAGGATTCAGGACTATAAGATCTCACTGTCTCAATTTGGGGGTTGACTGTATCAGCCATAGTGAAGATTGAATTAGTTTTGGAACCATGGTTAGATATTAGTTCACTGATTTTACATGTTGAAGAAATTGAATGATTGAATGTTATGATGATTCATATTTAAACTTCCTTGAACCTGTTTTGCATTCCTAAATTTACAATATTTTGAGGGTGTTAGTTAACCTGGGATGGCAGATCAGGAATTCAGTTTCAGGTATGGTTTGAACCAATTAAGAGTGACCCTATGCAATGCCTCCACTAGAATGGCATTGTGTTAGTCTTAAACATTAGGTCGATATGCATCAGTCTAGAGGGAGAACCAGACTGTAGTATCTGAACTATAAACTGGGACTGAGTATCTCAGTCCTGTCCTGCATTGGTTTGACCTGAGATCGGAATGTTTCCATTTGCAAGATGGATGGTTAAGATAGTAGACTAGATGTATAGCATTTCGGACTGATTTATATTATGATATGAACTGAGGCACTAAGAGCAATTTATGGTTGTCCTGCAAAATAGAGTTTGAGAAGTGATTACCTGTTGAACCAAATCATTCATTCGAGTATCAGTGAATCATTGAACTGTAGGCGAAGGGTTGTATCATTGCTCTTGTATTTCCTTCTTTTTCTGAAACTTGTACAGAATATATTGAGAGTAGAAGTTGTTCTGATATGAGGTTTTGAGTTATGGTTGATGTGATACACTATGGAGTTGTATCCGAAAGAGAAGTAGGTTTCTGGAATGTAGACTGTAGGGTGTCAATTTGAGTTTAGAACAATAGATTTAAGGATTGAATTGTATAAATTCCTAGTTAGGATTTAACCTTAGAACTATTAGCAAGTTAAGTATTGTTTTATAAGGGGAAATCTGGTCTGCAACCCGAACTAAATAGGAGTTAACTGATGTGGTAACTTGAGGAAATCTGGTAGTGTGGGCTCAGTTCTGAACTGATGACAGAATGGATGTTTTGATTGACAGTACCAATTCCTTAGTTTAGGAATGAGGATACAGGGATGTAGATGCAAGAATAGAGAGCTTATGTGTTCTCATTAGTAAGAAGGACTGGGGTATTAGCCTAAAAACAGGACTATTAGTTTCCTAAACCTATTAGCTAATACTTATAGTTACATGTCACTATATTCTAGGGTATATTCTTATGGCAAGTTATAAGAGCAAACATGGTAAGTAATATTAGAGGGGTTAGATAACCAAGCCTATGAACCCTAGAATGCAGTAACCAGTTAGTTTAATAATAAGAGTTAGCATTATAAATATATGGTTTTGATTAGAGAATTATATTTTAATCAAGTGTAATCATTAAACAGGAGGATTTTCAGCTCCACTACTCTTTCTTGATCATCCGGAGCAAAGGCAAGTACTTTTCTATAGTTTTGTGCATTTACATTCTTGTACTCATGCTTGTGACACGTTATGACACGATATCATGTACCCTGTACTCCTGTACTCCTGTTCTTGTACTTTCTTGTGTCGGGTGGGGAAATATACTAGCCATGTAACCAATCCCGGTTACTATATTCATGTGCCTAGCTTAGGCCTCGCATCGTGCACGCGGGTCCTAAGTCGTACCATTCATGTACTTTCATGTGCTTACCCCCAGCCGGTCACATGAGCTAGTTGTATTTCAAACATAGTGCACTTGGTCGTGTCTTGTACTTCAGGTTCATGGTTACATTCATTTACTTTACATTCATGTACTTTACCTTCCTGTACTTACATTCATGTACTTTATATTCAGGTACTTTCATGTTCTTTTCCTGTACTTTATAGTTCATGTTCCCCTGTACTCATTCTTGTTCATTACCTAGAACTGTACTTTGCTCCGCTCCTGAATAGAATATGTTGCAGGTATGCTTGCAGGACATTGTTCTACTCTATGGGCCAGAGCCCAGGATTTAGCTGAGCAGGATGAGGCTTAGCTTGAGGTTCAGGTTTAGACTGTCAGCTTTACTCTTAGATATTGTCTTTAGAATTCATAGCACTTTTCATTCCTATTAATTCTGGTACATTATTATATCTGGATTTGTGGATTATGGTGATCATTCTGGGATACGTTCTTAGATGCTGTGATTATATATTTTCATGATTATCTGGTAGATTTCCCTAGTTTGGTACAGCTTACTTTGTTGTGTCTAACAACAAAGGCTGGGCGTGTCTGACTCATGTCCAATTATTCGGGAGCGGATCGTGACAGAAGTGGAACTATCCTCGCTTTTATCATCCTTCCCCCACACCTTTGTCCTCAAATTTTCCTCAGGATGTCCCAAAATTGCCAGAGTGCAGGAAGTTATTGCCAGCTGGAGACAATCTGCGGAATACCGCATCGCCCCCCTCGACCCCAGACATTTGCTCCTCCACCTCTCTTCCGAGGCTGACCACAGGACTGTGTGGTCCAAAGGCACATGTCGGGTGGACGCCCACCAGATGAAGATCATCAAGTGGTCCTCCGGTTTTAGCACGCAAGAAGATTCAACGAGGGTCGCAGTTTGGGTGACGCTGCCGAATCTACCCCTCATCTGTTTCGTTCCAGCGGCTATTCGGCGCATTGCCAATTCCTTCGGGACGTATGTCGCCACGGCCCCTGAAACCAGCAACCTCACCAAGGCAAACTATGCCAAATTCTGCGTGGAACTCGATCTCACCTTCGAGCCCCCCAACTTCATCAGTTTCGAACTTGGTAACCGTATCCACACCCAACAGGTCGTATATGACAACCCCATTATGTTCTGCAACCACTGCCATTTACGAGGTCATATCCCAAAATACTGTCATCGTCTGCACCCGGAACTCAAGAAGAAATCGGCCCGGAACAATCACTTGGCTACTGGAGGGAAGACTCCACAGTCCCCTCTCTTACCACCCCCGAACACGCATACCAGATTTGATTCCAGTGATGACCATTCCGACAATGGCAGAAGTCCAAGCAAAACCTTCAGCCATTGCGAAACCAGAGCTCTAACCCTCTTCAATAAGTTTGATGCTCTTGAATCGGAAGATGAAGGCACACCAACAGAGCTCGTCTGTAACTTAGGTGATAACACCATTAATGAGGAGGTCCTGCCGGAATCTGCCTTGACCATAGTTGATCCCAATATCACCGAGATAACCACTCACTTAGAGGCCATAGTGGAGATCAACGACCCCAGTGCGGTAGAGCAACCCATCATCACCCCAGACCCAGTGGTAGAAGCGTTATCAATCCTCGGACCAGACCAGGTACAGAGAGGTCTTCAGGTTCAAGCCGCTGGTTATTCGCTCCAGCAATCCCTGACGCAGATAGACAGCTCCAGTGACGCCCTCGTCATTCCCCCGGAGGAGTCCATTCTGGATTCCGCTGGAGATCAGATCGACCACCCCAGTGATGCCACCACCAAACTCCAAGCGAACACCACCAACATACCAATCCCGTCAAGGGCAGACAAATCAACATCGAGCAGGAAATCTGACAAGATAGGAACAACAAAAACCTAAACCATCCTCACCAGATCCGCCTCCAGGTGGAACAAAAAACACCCTCCCCATCCTCATTAATGATCAACATCCTATCCTGGAATGTTCGAGGACTGGCCAACAAACCCACGCTGAGGAGAATTGCCAACCTCCGAAAGATTCACAAAATCGATATTCTCATTATTATCGAACCCAAAATCCTACCCAAAAGATTAAAATCTATCCAGCTGCAACTCGGTCTCCCCCAGGCCATAGCTGGGAGTAGCGATATTTGGATCCTTGGCACGGAGGACGTCATCCTCGGAGTCATCCACGACTCCAAGCAGGACTTATCTTGCTGGGTAGAACACCTTTCCCTTTCTAAACGCATCATCCTCTCTGCGGTGCACGGCAGCTGCGACATTGCAGAGCGAAAACAGCTTTGGAACGAACTGCTAGACATTCACACCAACCACATCGTATCACCGTGGCTTTGCGTTGGGGACTTTAACGCTATCACCAGCAGAGAAGAGAAAATTGGAGGACGCCCGTCGCCGACATCAGCCATGCTAGATTTCAACAACTTCATCTTCAATGCCCACCTATCCTCTCTCTAGTTCACCGGCAATGCTTTTACCTGGTGCAACATGCAGGAAGGAGATCGCCGCCAATACTTCCGTCTAGACAGGGCCCTCACGAACGTCCATTAGGACGGAATGGGGTTCACTACCAGCCTATCCCACCTCAATACATCAGAATCTGACCACGCACCCCTGTTGATTGAAATAAAAACTCTTACAACCCCGTCAAGAAGAACTTCCGATTCTTCAACTTTTGGACCGAGCACCCTCAATTTTTGGATATTGTTCAGGACGCGTGGAATCGGGTAGATGCACCCGACCCCCTCGTTCGAGTTAGCAACAAGCTTAAAGAAACGAGGAAATCCCTGACCATTTGGAGCAAACAAGCCTACGGAGACATTTTTCAAGCTGTGCGGATTACAGAGGACGACGTCTCTCGGGCCGAGGCCAGATTCGCTTCGAAGCGCTCGTCGACGGCTAGGACGGCCATGAATCTTACCAAAGCTATTCTCAAATTCAGGATCAGAGTAGAGATCGATTTCTGGAAGCAAAAAGCCAGGTTGAAATAGGACAGCGAGGGGGATAAAAACTCTAAATATTTTCATGACTGTGTCAAAGGTCGCAGAAAGCAGCTCTCGATTCACCAAATCACCGACGAAATGGGGAACATCATTACTGATCAAAAGAACATCCAAGCGGCCGCTGCGGAATTCTACTCCAAGTTATTCGCCAAAAAGACGGTCCATAAAGACAACTCCTTCCTGAATGTTATTCCACACCTCATCAGCGACACCGACAATGTTCAACTGGAGTTGCTTCCCACCGTGCAGGAGGTGACCGACGCGGTTTGGGCCCTAGATGCGAACAGTGCACCCGGCCCAGACAGTTTTTTGGGGGTGTTCTTTCGCACCTGTTGGGATATTATCAAACAGAACATCACTGAGGCGACCATTGCATTCTTCGAGGGAGACACTTACCCCAAAGCAATTTCCAGCGCCAAGCTGATCCTTATCCCAAAAAATTCTAACCCTTAATCTTTTCGAGACTTTCGTCCCATCAGTATATGCACTTTCACAAACAAGATCATCTCCAAGATAATTGCAACCAGAATGGCCGGATTGTTCCCCAAGATCATTTCCGAGGAGCAAAGCGGCTTTGTTTGCGGAAGAAATATCCAGGACAACATCATGCTAGCTCAGGAGTTAATCACCTGTATGAAGTTCCCAGCAAGAGGGGGTAACATCGCCATCAAACTCGACATGGAGAAAGATTATGACAGACTGGATTGGCAGTTTATTATCTGGGTTTTCAGAGCTTTCGGATTCTCGAAAAATTGGACCAACACCGTGTGGAGATCCATTAACAACTCCTGGTTCTCTACGGTTATTAACGGTCAGGCCGATGGGTTCTTCAAATCCACTCGTGGTGTTAGACAGGGCGACCCTCTCTCATCCACTGTTTTTATCATTGCGGCCGACGCTTTGAGCAGAAATCTTAACAACATGATTAATACCCCTAACTTTCAGCACTATCATACCTCCAGCGGCTGTCCCTTCATCACCCACCTGGCCTTCGTCGACGATGTTCTCATATTCTCGTCCGGGGATATTGGAGCGGTGGAAGTGGTACACCACACACTGCAGAGATACTCCAGATGCTCCGGTCAGAAAATCAACCCCGCCAAGAGCGTTATTTACGCCCACCACAACTTTAATCGAGAGCACGCACACGGCCTATCCAACTTAACGTCCTTCAATGTTACCCATCCCTCTTCAAATACCTTGGATGCCCCCTTGGGTACGGGAAATCCAACTCTGGTATATTCGAGGATTTGATCTCTAGAATCAGGAAAAAACTCGAAGGGTGGCATAATGCCACTTTATCCCCAGGCGGCAAGATGATTCTAATCAATCATGTTCTCACCTATATCCCAATCCACACCTTGGCCATGTGTTCCCCGCCCAAGAAGATTCTGACCTCGATCGAACAGACATTTTGTAACTTCTCTTGGGGGCAGGACAAAGGCCAGGCAAGTATTACTGGACGAGTTGGGACTCTATGGCGCGCCCTACCGAGGAAGGGGGCCTAGGCTTTACCAAACTCTTCCACATCATTAAAGCTTTCTCGTTGAAACTGTAGTAGACTCTTCGGACTAGCAACAACTTATGGACCAGGTATATGAAGGTCAGATACTTCAAGCACATTCATCCAGCAGTTGCCATCTCCAACAGCCGATCCTCTGCGGCGTAGCGTCGTATTCTAGATGGGCGGGGCAGCGCCGAACCTATTATGAGACTCCAGTTGGGTGACGATCAATCAGACCCCTTCCTGGAGAGATGGATTAGAGATAGCATGATCCCGAGTATCACGGAGACCCCTAGAGGCTGCAGGATCAGCGACCTGTGGGACATCAGTAGTAACGACTGGAACTGGGAAACGATTCGTGATTGGTCCGGAAACGAAACCGTGGAGAGCATCCGCCGATGCAGAGTTAGAATCAGAAACGACGAGGATGCATGGAGGTGGTCGCTCGAGGCTTCAGGGGCATTCTCGATGCGGTCGGCGAGATGCGATGTTCGAGTTAATAGGAATCTGAATCCTACTATTACACCCTATTGGCACTCTTGCATACCTAAGAAGTGGTCCGTCCTGATGTGGAGAGTCATCAGAAAGAAACTGCCCACTGACGAGATTTTGAATACCATGGGGATCAGCTTAGCATCAGCCTGCAACTGTTGCTCTGACCGTCAGATGGAGACTATTGACCACATTTCTATCAAGGGGGTCTACCAGGTCACATATGGAGGATCCTCAACCATCTATGTAGCATCGAGCCAGGCAGTATGCGCTTTCACGATCTGGCAATCTCCTGGGGTTTTGCCTCGCACGGACACCAGATCGTCGCAGCGGCCGCCACGTGGGTCATTTGGAAGAATCGCAACAAAGCTAGATATGAAGGACTCCACTACTCAGCCAATCAGCTCATCCGGGAAGTCTTCCGCCAATGTCGTAAAAGGAGCACCCGGTGTGCTCACAGCTCGAGGGCATTCTGGTCCTCAGTCCTCCCATAGATCTCGCTGGTTGTCGGATCCCCCCTTCCTCCTTCCTCTTTTTGGTGGTATACTTGTATAGGCTTCGGCATTTTGCGCCTTGTATACTTATTCAGGCTTCGGTCTTCGAGCCTTGATTAATAAAAAGGGTATTAAATATATATTTTATATATATATATATATATATATAATAATATTGAAGTTTTTTTGAGCTTCTTCTCTGGAAAGCTCCCCAGGCGACTTCTGAGATCCCGCGGCCGCTTCTCAGGCATGCCCCCCCGGCCGCCCGGGCGGCCACCGCCCGACGCCCTGGCCGTCCCCTCCGGTCTCACCGCCCCCACTCCCCTCGCCCCCCATCTCCCTCTACGCCTTACCACACCGCCTCCCCTATCTCCGCCTCATCTCCCCCCGAACCCCCGCAGGGCTATCGCCACCGGCGCTCGCGCCCCCCCCGGCCTCACCGCCCTCGTCGCCTCATCGAGAAGCCCCCACCCTCCTCCTCTGGCTCCGGTGCACTCAAGCACTCTCAACGCCGCCGCCCTCTCCCCCCCGCTCCTACCCCGACCACGCCTCGCGCCTCCTGACGCCGTCCTCCCTCCCCTCCCTAATCGGCGCCCCTCCTCGGGCGTACCTCGCCTAGACCCCCGACCAACTCTCCCTCGTTGGCCGGGGGGCCGCCCTCCCCAGCCCCGGCCACCTACGCCGGCGGCCCTTGCATTGGCATGGCTTTTCTCGGTCGTGGGCAAGCGCGGAGCAACACCCGACTGTCTGGACCGATCTCTCCCTCCGGCGGCTCCCGAGCCGAGCGGGACCGGCGCCCCTCCCACCGTCTCCACTTCCGGGTTAGCCCTGCCGGCGCTGGCCTGGGTTTCCTCGGTTACGGCCGAGCGGGGAGCTGCGTCCTCTTCTCCGTCGCCAGCATCGGGTCCCGCGCCCCATCGTATGATCTGGTCTTTCCTCCCCTCGGCTTCCGTGCCGAGCGGGCTCGGGGCTCCGTGCAGCTCGCTCTCCGATGCAACAGCTGGATCTGCCCTCTTCTCATGCAAACCTCTTGTCTCGGAGACCGAGCCTCCCCCATACCCCTTGCGTAATCCAACGCAGAAGGAGGCCTGCGCTGTCAGCTCCTTTTGTCCTGTTACGCAACCAGATTGCGTACACCTCTTGCCCTCAGCTTTGGGCTCGAGAGTTGGCATCCACGTGCTGGACCAGCCAATTTTACGTATTAATGAGGGCCCCCACAGTGTGGGCCAGCCCTCATCCAACGTTTTGGGCCACAGAGCGCCCGGTGGCACCCACGTTGTGGGCCAGCCCTCACCCGACGATACGGGCCTTAGCACGCCTGGCGGCACCCACGCTGTGGACCAGCCCTCATCCTGTGTTTCGGGCCTTTGCGCGCCTGTTGGCACCCACATTGTGGGCCAGCCCAAACCAATTTTGGGTAGCGTTGCTCGCACTTCCAGAGGCCCCCACGTTGTGGGTAAGCCCCCACCGTCAGCTTCGGAACCCCAAGCGTCTGGTGGCTCCCAATTTTTGGGCCAGCCCCCACCTCATCAAAGTCCTCCCCTACGCTGGGGCTCCTTATCCCCTCTGCTGGTGGGCATATTGCCGATGGCTCCGTCACACTGGTCACCCCCGTCAACCGCGGCCAATCCGCTGCCCCAGCCCCACCACCCTCCCCCACCTGTGTACCTTCCTACGTCGAAGCTTTGCGGCCTGACAGTGTGAAGGTCGCCCTTCCCCCCCTCCCGTGGAGATCGTCCTTCCTGAAATTGTTTTCACTCCTCCATCCGACGGATTACCCATCCGCGTTCCATTCTCCGACGCAAACATTTTTTCTCTATCCTCCACCTTCCTCAGGTCCTTCGTCCTTAAGTTCTCTTTTGGTTGTCCGAAGATAACTAAGGTGAAGGAGACTATCGCAGCTTGGGGTCTCTTGGACACCTACCGGGTCGCCCCTCTCGATCCCAAGCATATTTTCCTGTACCTGTCCTCCGATCGGGACTGCACCACGGTTTGGGCCAAGGGTACCACCAAAATCGACTCTCAGTTTGCTAAAATCGTAAAATGGTCACCAAATTCAACCATGCCATGGATTCGTCAACCATATCCACATGGGTAACCCTTCCCAACCTTTCCCTGGTGTGTTTTCCCGCAGCTGCTCTCAAGCGCATCGCCAGCGTCTTTGGGTCCCTGGTCGCCATCGCGGAAGAAACACGCAACCTCTCAAAATACAACTATGCGAAGATCTGTGTCGAGCTCGATCTCGCCAAGGAACCGCCCAAAATGATTGAGATCGAGCTGGGAGATCAGAACATCAGACAAACGCTGGTGTATGACAACAACATCATTTATTGCCAACATTGCCAGATGAGCGGTCATTCCCTGCAACGCTGCTTCCGGGCCAACCCGACTCTCAAGATGCCTGGACCCCGCAAACTGCGTGACTCGGTCGCGCTCACCACCCCCCGCACCCCCTGACCTGACAACTCCTCCACTCCCCCCTCCACCAAACAGAAACCCTCCCCCAGCAAGGTCCCAGATCCCACATCTCGTCCGACAAAGCCATCGTTCCATACAATCCCCCCACCATCACCCTGGCTAACTACTTTGCCATACTTGACAGCGAGAGCTCCCTCATGAGCCCTTGCGACCACACCTTAGATCACATTTGCCAAGATTTCGACAACATCTCCCAGGAAGAGTCGGATGCTTCACGCATTGCTACGACCATATCTGTCAGGCCCTCTGCCCCCCCTCCCCTACCGTACTAAGCGCCGACACGGTTCCCCACGATATTTCCCTCATCACCTTCCTCAAGCCCTCGGGCTACATTTCCACTCTCTCTCCCCAACCTCCCTTGGAGGTCACCCTCGGGAGCAGCTCTTGGAGACCCACGACCCAAGCTCTTTTGTCAACAGATCAGAATTGTCCATTGCAATTCCGGCCCTACCCTCCATCTACACTGATGCCACCCCAGACCCTTGTTCCCTCCTCACTGGGAGGTTCTGGCAAGCCAAGGACGCAGGTTTCCTTGACCGCAACAACCCCATGTACGCGTTCGACGATGTCGAGGCGAGCCACTCAGCGGCGGGCGCCGAACGGGACCACTCTCCTTACGGCCTAACAGAGGCCAGCGACAACCACAAATCTTCCACCAAGAAATCTTCCTCAAAATCGAAGAAGAAAAACAAGAAAAAGAATCAGCAAGCGGCCATGACCACAAGGTCAGCAGCTAAGCTCAACCTCCCCACCCACTCCCCCCAACAAAATGTTTAACATCCTCTCGTGGAATGTTAGAGGCATAGCAAACAAACCAACAATGAACAGAATCCTCAGCCTCAAAAAAATTTACAAAATCGACATCCTAGTGATCATAGAACCTAAAATCCCTAAGAAAAGGATCATCGGCATCAAACTTCAACTGGGTTTCGTAACCGTGCTAGCTGGCAGTCACGACATTTGGATCCTCGCCGGTGCTGGCTTCACTTCTGGCATGGTCCACGATTCCCGCCAAGCCCTCTCCTTCTGGGTGGAATACCCCCAACTCAGCAACAGAATCCTTATCTCCGTCATTTATGGCAGCTGTGACTACCAAGAACGGAAGCTCCTCTGGACCGACCTGCTCGACACCCATCTCTCCCTCCAGCACCTTCCATGGATGTGCGTAGGCGACTTCAACACCATCTCGAGTAGTGCAGAGAAGTCCGGAGGGCGTCCGCCTCCCCTCCCGGCCATGGACGACTTCAACAACTTCACCTTCAACGCTCACCTCGCTCACCTTCCTTTCTCCGGCAACGCCTTCACCTAGTACAACATGCAGGAAGGCTCTCGGCGTCAATACTCCCGCCTCGACCGTGCCCTCATCAACAGCCTCTGGGCTGACATGGGTCTGATCTCCTACCTCACCCACCTCAACACCACGGAATCCGACCACTCACCCCTTCTCATCGAGATCAGCAGAAGCTCCCTAAGCATCAAGAAACCTTTCTAATTCCTGGATTTTTGGAGGCATCACCCTAGTTTCAAATCAGAGGTAGCATCTGCTTGGTTATCTGTGAACGACGATGACCCGATGTACAGAGTAGCGGCCAGACTGCGTGCCACGAGCAAGGCGCTCTCCAGGTGGAGCAAGGCAGCGTTCGGCAACATCTTTCAGGAGATCAAAAATACAGAAGACGATGTTACCCGCTTCGAGAACTCTTACGTCGCTAACAGATCCCCCGAAGCTCGGACCGCTCTCAACCTTGCCAGAGCTATCCTCAAGTCCAGACTCAAAGTGGAAACTGAATTCTGGAAACAAAAAGCCAGACTTAAATTAGACAGCGAAGGGGACCGCAACTCCAGCTTCTTCCACGCTTGCGTTAAAGGCTGCAGACAACAGCTCAACCTTCACCGTATCTCCGATAACAACGGCAACCAGTTGACGGACCAGCACAAGATTTAAGAGGCTGCGGCCCACTTCTTCTCCAACCTCTTCACCAAAGACGCGATCGTCCTGGACGAGGGAGTGCTGGCGAATATCCCGAGCATCATCTCTGATCAAGAGAACGATCAACTCCTTTCCCTTCCATCTGCTGCCGAGGTCCGGACCGCGGTTTGGGATCTTAACGTGCATAGCGCTCCCGGTCCCGACGGGTTCAGCGGGGTATTCTACAGACATTGTTGGGAGATCATTGGCCCAGATTTCCTAGAGGCTGCGGTTGCATTCTTCCAAGGAGCTCGATACCCTAAATCTGTATCCAGGGCTAATCTCATTCTCATCCCTAAAAAGGACAACCCAGAAACCTTCCAAGACTTCCGCCCCATAAGTCTATGCAACTTTGCCAACAAAATCATCGCAAAAATTATCGCCAACCGGATGACAGAGCTGCTGCCCAAAATTATATCCGAGGAGCAGAGCGGTTTTGTGAAGGGGCGCAACATCGTGGACAACATCCTGCTAGCGCAAGAAATGGTCACTTGCATGAAATTTCCGGCCAGGGGGGAACATCACCATTAAGCTGGACATGGAGAAAGCTTATGACCGTCTCGACTGGCAATTCATGATCTGGGTCTTCAGGGCTTTTGGGTTCTCCGAAGCCTGGATTGACATCATCTTCAGGTCTATCAACAATTCTTGGTTCTCCACCGTAATCAATGGTCAGGCCGAGGGCTTCTTCACCGCTAGCCGTGGCGTCCGCCAGGGGGACCCTCTTTCGGCCACTGTCTTCATCATCACTGTTGAGGCCCTCAGCAGAAACCTCAAGAACATGCCCAACTCCCCGAGGTTCCAACACTTTCACACCACCACCGGCTGTTCCATCATCACTCACCTTGCTTACGCTGATGATGTCCTCATCTTCTCCTCTGGAGACATCGGCTCCATCGACGTTGTCCTTCAAACGCTTAACAGGTACACCAGATGCTCCGGACAAAGAATCAACAACAACAAGAGCGTCATCTACACCGATCACAAAAAGGATAGGTCACATTCTGCGACTATCTCCAACCTAACCTCCTTTGCCATAGCATACCCCCCGTTCACCTACTTAGGGTTTCCTTTGGTCTATGGCAAGGCCAACTCGGGCATCTTCGAGTACATGGTCAATGCCATCAGGAAAAGAATCGAAGGGTGGCACAATGCCACCCTTTCGCCCGAAGGCAAGCTGATTCTGATCAAGCACGTCCTATCCTCTATTCCTATTTACACCCTGGCGGTCTGCAACCCTCCCAAAAAGGTGCTCATGTCGCTCGAATCCCTCTTCGTCCGTTTCTTCTGGGGCCACAACAAAGACAAAGACAAGCACCACTGGGCTAGCTGGTCCACTATGGCAAATCCCACATTCGAGGGCGATCTTGGTTTCAGTAGATTGGAACACATCACCGATGCTTGCTCCATGAAGCTATGGTGGAAACTACGCACGAAAAATTCAACTTGGACTAGATTCATGCAAGCGAGATACTTCAGATATTCCCTCCCGGGAACAGCCTTAGTCAACAACCGTTCATCATCATCCTGGAGACGCATTACCCGCGGCCGCCAGCTTGCTGATCCCCACATTCACATCCAGTTGGGCAACGGCCACTCATCTTTGAGCCACGATCGTTGGCTGGGTGGGAACCTCTGGCACCCTCCCGAGCAACCTCCGCGGGAGGGCCAGATTAGCGAGCTCTGGAATGCCACATCCGGATGGATCTGGGAGCGTGTTAGGCTGTGGCTCGGTCCTGCTGCTGCCGCCTGTCTCGCCAATGCTAATCTCCGAATCTCCGACACTCCGGACATCTCGAGATGGTCACCTAACCCGGATGGCCGTTTCTCCCTACAATCTGCCAGGTCAGTCGCTCGTGGCATCGGAACCCCATCCCCCCTCATCGCTCCTTTCTGGCATGCATGCATCCCCATCAAATGGTCTATCCTAATTTGGCGAGCCCACCTCCGCAAACTCCCCACTGACGATGCCATCATCTCGTTTGGCTACAGCCTTGCTTCCGGTTGCCATTGCTGCACTTCACCCCTAGCTGAATCGGCAGAGCACATCCTCATCTCCGGAGATCTGGCCAAGAACATGTGGGCGACTCTTAGCACCAAAATTAGGAAGGCACCCCCGCCCAGGGGCTTCAACGATCTCCTGTCCAGTTGGGGCGATTCCCACGGACATCAGATCGTCGCAGCCGCGGGCATTTGGGTATTGTGGAAAAACAGGAACAAGTACCGTTACGAGGGTAGACACCTTCCACCCCCCAACTATACAGGGAAATCATCAGACAGACCCTTAAGATCCGGAGGCGCTGCTCGCACTCTACGCCTAAATTTTGGGAATCCCTTGATTAGTTTCAGTCTCAGTCTTCTTTCTCTTTCTCTTTTGTCGGCTTGCCTAGCCGTTTCTCTTCTTTTGCCAGCGCTAGTCGCTCTTTTTGTATCGGCTTTTCCTTTTTGCGCCTGATACATCAATAAAATTCCCCCTTCTTAAAATATATATATATATATATATATATATATATATATATATATATATATATATATATATATATATATATATATATATATATATATATTTATATATATATATATATATATATATATATACATACACACACACGCACATATATATATATAAAAATATACATATATATATATATATATATATATATATATATATATATATATATATATATATATACATATATACATATAAATACATATATATACATATATACGTATATAATAAAATAAAGTAAAAACAAAACAAAACAAAAAAGAAAGGGAAGGGGGGCTCGAACTCGGCCGGGGGGTAGGGGGTTTAACTTGCTCGGGCTGGCCAGGGGGTCAGCTCAAGTCAGTTGTTCGGGATAGGGTTAGGATTAGTTTTATTATAGGTTTTAGGTTAATGGGTTTGAAACCCGATAACCCAAATTAAACCCAATAACGTAACTTCGTGTCCTGATAGTTAAGGACATGAAGAACGGTCGAGTCCTATGTCCGGGGTCGTGTACGACACGCACGACTCGAACTAGCCGTGTCCAGACTTACCACGAGACTCGTCGAGACTCGGCGAGTCACATAGGTGAAGACGAGTTGAATTGGAGAAGGAAAAGAGAGGTGACACGTACGTGTCCGACTTCGAGTCGAGTTGCGAGGCTGCTGTAGGGTGGAGGAATCATCGTGGTCGGCGGCGAGGGGTGGCGCTGGGTTCTTCTCGGCGAGGCGAACAAGATGGCGGTGGTTGGGGCGGTCGAAGTGGGCTGTAGGCGTCGGGCTGGGCAAAGGCGATCTCCGGCGAGGCTGGTCAGAGAAGACGGGTGGATGGTGGTGGCTAGGGCGGCTGTGGTGGTCAAGGAGTAGTCTAGAGTTAGGGTTTGGGGTCGAAGGGTTTTATAGTGGAAGTAGGTCGGCCGAATTAGGGTTTTAAGTTAGGATTAGGTTTAGGGTTTGGCCGCAGTTAGTCGGAGATGACGACAGCGCGGCGGTCATCGAGTTAGGGTTGGGGTTCGATTTTGCAGAAACCCCCCCCCCAAGATCGGTTAATTACAAATAGGCCCACTGCCTTGCTCTGTGCAAATTTTATTTGCACAGACAAATCGGATTTTGTAAACCATATTTAAAATAATTAAAACTATTACAATTTGATATTAAAAAAATTCAAATATTTATAAAATAATATATTTTGCTTTAAAAATTAATTAAAAATCATTTAAAAATTCTAGAAAAATTCCTAATAATTATAATAATTCATTTTAAAGATATAAATGCCATTTAAAATTATAAAATAATATTTTAAAATTTAGGGGATTATAAATTTTCTCTCCTTGAAAAATTTTGTCCTCGAAATTCACAAGGATAGAAAACTCTACAAACATTCTAACATAACAAGCAATGCAAAAGAATGACTAAGGCTATTATTAAGACTAACCTCTAAGGTATCAAGCGGGAACGGGTGGTTCCCTCACGGCTGTTGGGTCGAACAAGTAAGGATATCTCTCCCTCATGTCCGACTCCCTCTCCCAAGTACATTCACCCGTAGAGTGACGGCTCTAAGCTACTCGTACTAAGGGTATGACCTTGTTCCTCAGCCTCTTCTCCCTCCTGTCCAATATTTCCACTGGCTGCTCAGTGACTGTAAGGCTCGGTCCGATCTCAAACTCTGAATGATCTAGCACATGGCTGGGGTCCAGAACATATCTCCTCAGCTGAGACACATGAAAGACATCGTGAACTCCCGCTAGATTGGGTGGAAGTGGAACCCTGTAAGCTATCTCTCCGATCCTGCCAAGTATCTCGAACGGCCCGACATATCTGGGGCTCAACTTGCCTCATCGTCCGAACCGGATCGTCCCTCTAGTAGGTGATATCTTCACCAGCACCATATCTCCGTCAGCGAACTCCATCGGTCTGCGACTAGCATCGGCCCAGTATTTCTGCCTGTCCTGAGCAACTCTGAGCCTGTCTCTGATCATCCCGACCTTCTCTGTTGCATCCGTGATCATCTCTGGCCCAAGCATAACTCCGTCCCCAACATCATCCCAAAAGAGCGGCGTACGATATCGTCGTCCATATAGTGCCTCAAAAGGAGACATACCGATGATGGCTTGGTAGGTGTTGTTGTATGAAAACTCTACCAAGTAAAGATGGCTCTCCCATGATCCGCCAAAGTCCAGCACACAAGTCCTCAGCATGTCCTCTAGCGTCTGTATCGTCCTCTCGGACTGCCCATCTGTCTGCAGGTGGTACGCTGTACTGAACTTGAGCCGACTGCCCAACTCCTCCTGCAAGCTTCTCCAGTGGTGGGACGTAAATCTTCTATCTCGGTCTGACACGATGCTCACTGGTACTCCGTACAAGCGAACTATCTGTTGTATGTATAGCTTTGCCAACTTCTCGGTGGAGAGCCCCACCTTGAAGGGTATAAAGTGCGTACACTTTGTCAGCTTGTCAACGATGACCCAAATGGCATCCTTTCCTCCTTGGGAACGAGGAAGCCCTGAGACGAAGTCCATCGTAATGTGTTTCCACTTCCACTCGGAAGTGGACAACGGCTGTAATAGACCAGCAGGCCTTTAACGCTCCGCCTTGACCTGCTGGCAAACTAGGCATCTCGAAATAAAACGTGGTGCATCCCTCTTTATCCCGTGCCACCAAAGATGTTCCCGTATGTCACAGTACATCTTGTTGGCACCAGGGTGAATAGAATATCGAGATCGGTATGCCTCCTACAAGACTGCCTCTATCAGCTCTCCCTTCGGCATGCACAATCAGCTGCATGCCTCAAGGATCCATCCTCTGCTATGGTGAAGTCATCTAGCAATCCAGCTAAAGCCTGGGCTCAAAGTCTGCGAAGGCTCTAATTTGTAGACTGTGCCTCCTTGATCTGCTCCATCAAACCTGACTGAATGTCAAGCGCCATCATCTGTATCACTGATCCTGGTCGAACTATCTCGATACCGAGCTTCTCCAGATCCTCCCGTAAATGCCGATCTATCATCAGATACCATGCCATCGGATGCCTTCTCATCGCATCTGCCACTACATTGGCCTTTTCGGGATGATACTGTAAATCGACGTCGAAGTCCTTCATCAACTCCAACCATCGTCTTTGCCTCATGTTCAGCTCTTTCTGCGTGAACACATACTTCAAGCTCTTGTGGTTAGTAAAGATTTCCATACGCTCTCCGTATAAGTAGTATTTCCACAACTTGAGTGCAAAGATCACCGCAGCTAACTCTAGGTCGTGGGTAGGATAGTTCCGTTCATGAGTCCATAATTGCCTAGATGCATAAGCAATCACTTTTCCATGCTGTTGTAGGACACATCCTAGCCCCTTTCTCGAAGCATCGCTGTATGTGGTGAAACCTTCAGATCCTGAAGGTAATTTCAGAACTGGAGCGATCGTCAGCCTCCTCTTCAGCTCCTCAAATACTGCCTGGCAGTCCTCTGACCAGATGTACTCTGCGTTCTTCCGCGTCAGTTTCGTCATGGGTTCAGCTATCCTAGCAAAGTCCTTGACGAACTTCCTATAATAACCGGCTAAACCCAGGAAACTCTTGATCTCTGAAACTGACGTCGGAGCCTTCCATGTCTCAATGGTAGCAATCTTCTTGGGATCCACCGAGTAACTACATGACCGAGAAATTCTACTCGGTCCAAAAAGAACTCGCACTTCGACAATTTGGCATACAACCTCTCTTGCCTCAGAATCCCCAAAACTGTCCGCAAGTGCTCTGAATGCTCCTCCGGTGTCTTCGAGTATATCAGGATGTCGTTGATAAATACTACGACAAACTTATCCAGATACTGGTAAAATATCTTATTCATCAAGTTCATAAAGATAGCTGGCATATTTGTGAGATCAAATGGCATCACCAAAAACTCGTACTGCACGTACTTTGTATTGAACGCCGTCTTCTGGATGTCTGCTACCCTGACTTTCACCTGGTGGAACTGGTTCTCAAGTCTATCCTGGAAAATACCTTCGCCCCACTCAACTGGTCGAACAAATCATCTATCCTGGACAGAGAATATTTGTTCTTAATGGTGATGGTATTTAACGCCCGGTAGTCAATACACAACCAGACTGTACCATCCTTCTTAGGCACAAAGAGCACTAGCGCTCCCCATGGAGAAGTACTAGATCGAATGAAACCCGTTTTCAACAGGTCATCGATCTGCTCCTTCATCTCTACGGCCTCATTGGGGTTCACTCTATAGCAAGCCCGGGATACTGGTGATGAACCCGGTACTAAATCTATAGTAAACTCCACATCTCTGTCAGGCGGAAGTCCTGGAAGATCCACTGGAAATACATCCATAAACTCCCTAATGATTGGGTGTGGCGGTGCTAACTCCCCAACTATCGCACAACAGTTCGGCTCTAGGCTGATCTCCGGTCCTGTCCTCCTGACACTGAACGGTGTCGTACTTGGGGGACTGAACAAAATACTACCCTCATGACAGTCTATAGCTGTATGGGCATAGCTAAGCCAGTCCATCCCCAATATGATATCATACCCGGGGAGTGGCATCACAAAGATAGCTCTAATGGGTACTGGTCTGCCTCCCGTCATTACTCTACTCATCTCCTCGGTAGGTGTAGCTACTAAGTGGTGTTTATGCATAAACTCTAAAGACAGGAAGCTATGTGATACACCAGAATCAAACAAGCATAGAGCTAGAAAAGTATGCAAATAAACATGACCTATGATGACGTCAGCCAAATAAAATAATCTGGTTCCAAAACCTACTCTGGTTCCGCCTCCAGAGCCAGACTATAAGCCTTCCCCTGGGGTCCCTTATGCTGCTGCAAATGTTGTCCAAACTGTAATGCCTGTGGTTCGTATTACGTATTTTAGAATACGTGTACGTATTTTATCTTGTATTGCATGATTTCTTGCTTAGTTTTCTTCTTGGCTTGGTTTATTCTTGGGTCGGTTCGGCTTGGCTCGGTTTGCTTTGGTTCATTATGAACCAAGGGTGAACCCCTATCTACCACCACCATCCCCATTTATTAACCCATTCTTCTTTCTCTCTCTTCATTAACCTCTTCTTCTTCTTCCATTTACTTCTTCACCTACCAGAGAGAGAGAGAGGTCTAGGCAAGTGCAACTTGCTTCATGGAGGAACTCAAATTTTATTGCTTCATTCTCTTTCTTACAGCATTTTAACTTACTTTAATACTTAGCATTTCCACTTTCCATGGCTAGATTCTTGTAGATCTAAGTTTACTTTATTTTCGGAAATTCTTGGGTTTTGATCTATTTAATCTTGTTATTTCTAAGCTTTGATGGTTCCATGCTGTAGAGAATTTTATTCTGCCCCGTTTTGACCTATGGAAGTTCAGATTTGGACTCCGGATGAAGGTTTTATGCAGCTTAGAAGCCATGGCTTCATGGTGTACTTCTTCTCGAAAATTTGGAGAAGAAGCACAGTCCAGCCGCATGGCAGCACTTGATCGCATGACAAGTTTATGTGGCAAGTATTCCTTTCAGCCGCATGTAGTCCTTCTTACTCAACCGCACGAACCCGAGTCCGTTCCAGCCGCATGAGAGCCATTCCCCCGAGAGCCGTATGGCACCTATTTCCTCATGATCGCACGCGTTCCTGAATAAACCCAGCCGCATGAATTCATTTCTCTGAGCCGCATGGCTCCTCCTCGTGCCTTGTCTTGTTATTTTATTATTATTATTACTATTATTCATTAATATTGTTAATTTATGACTTGTAACCCCAAATCAACTTGGGTCTCCTGATTGAATGCTTGCACTATGATGCCTTGCACATGTACCTGAATACGAAAGTGACCCGTCGGGGTGCACTCCTGACAAGTGAACATGACATGACCGGATAGTGGCCCGTCATGGCGCACTCCTGACCAGTACACTTGACATGATAACCTGACATGATATATCTTGATAAGTTGTTGCGACGACTACATGACATGACATGACAAGTATGAATAACCTGGACACCGTGGGCGATTGTGCTTGTACAATTAAACCAATCTGGTCTTGCATCATATTTAGGATGGGTCTCCTGAGTACCACAGTCAGGGGTACCCACTGAAAGGGACTAAGGTTAACAACTAGAATAACACAGTAGTCATGAAGAGATTTTCCAGCTACAGGTAATCCCGTTACCTGGGCGCTCTTGGGATCTGTAGCCTGCCGTCGAGTATGGCACATTTTCAGCACACTGTCATGTGTTGCACCTTCTAAGTCACCTAAGGGTACATACGTTTCCTGGACGATGTACCCACTTGAATTCAACCCCTAATATTCGACCTGGGTAACCTAGATGGTCTGCAGGGCTTGTGGATGTGGAATAATCTCGTTACATCTTGTTAGTAACTAGGACTGTGATAACCCTAGTTAGTTAAAGTATCAAGCCGTACTTATTGCTTGGCCGTGATTGATTGGATGCGGTATAATCAGTCTAGTCTTGTCTTGATCCTGTACAAGATTGTTACATGACCTGTTTTCTTATTTTATCTTATCGATAAATGGTGGAAGAAACCAAAGTTCTGTTCAGACGAAGGGTTACAACCCCGGTCCTTGTTTGGTTTACGGGTTGTAACCTGGTTATCTGAATAGTCCCATGGTTATCTCATCGTATATCACCTGCCATGTTTCTCTTTAATTACTGTCTTTTATTTTATAATTATATTCTTGTGCTAATTGCTGGTTTTAGTTTCTAAGTGAAGCTTCCTTTGTGGCACTTGCGCTTTCTGGGATCTAATCCAGCTGGTTTTGTATGGCCAGATACCGGAGCAACTCCAGAGGATCTATCGGTTTTCCCGCCAGATGGTGACCACTAGACGGAATCTTGGCAACGAGTGGGTTATTTTTGGCTCTCCCACTTTATTGTATAAATTATTCTTTTGAGGCGTTTAGCCGCCGAGCAAGTGTTAGCTCGTGTACATTTTACTTACTGTCTGCCTACGGGCTGTAACATGATTGGCAATCTAGGGTTGATCATGTATGACTAAAACTCTTGCTAGTCATCACATTTTGTAACGACTAGCTTCATGATCAGCTAAATATGTAATGTTTGGGACGCCTTACTATTGTATATTTGGTGGTCTTACATCTTGTAACATCTACTTACTTGCTTGTGATTGAGACACTAGGCTTGTTATTGACCTTAAAAGACTGATGGATTGTAGATAAACCCTCATATATCTAGACAGTCGTTACCGTATAATGAGGTGGATTCCATTTTATTATACGTAGCTGGCTATGTCTGCCCCCGCTCTCCAGTGTTCTGGTTCTGGGACGTGACATGGTTTAAGTGGTGGCCCATACAGGTCTTATAAATCAAGATATGTGAGGGTTTTCCGAATAGATGTCTCAATCAGTATTCGCCCTTGATCTCTGCTCGTATCTTCTGAATCCCTGGATTCTTGTCCTGATCATATGCTTGTATCGTTGATCTGTCCTGGTCCTTCCTTATTGTTCCCCATGTCGTCTTCTTCAACGGCATCATTCCTGGACCTGCTGGTCAGCAAGGCGGAGCATTTCCCGTGGACCAGCCGCAACCTGGAGATCAAGCCCAGCATTCCGGAGTAGCCTCCAGAGTCGTGCCTTCTGACGGAGAGCCACCGGTTCAGCCAGTTCAGCCTGCCGAACTTGATGATGGCACTTTGGTAGGTCTTGTCAGGACCTTGATAGCTTCCCAAGATCGTCGAAGAGATGTCTTACACCAGGCAGTGACGGATGCTCTGACCAGAGGAGGTCATCAGGGTAATAGCGCGGCCAACAGCTTCAAGCGCTTGAACCCTCCTTTCTTCGATGGTAGTGAGGATGCTATCACCGTAGATGCTTGGCTTCAGGACACAGAGGTGATTCTAGAAGCAGTCAGGACCTCAGAGAACGAGAAGGTTGCCGTAGTGCGCCTGCAGCTATTGGATCTTGCCCGCATCTGATGGGCGGCGTAGGCCGTTGGATTAGTGGCACCCATTGCTTGGGTGATGTTCAGAGAGAGATTCCAGACCAAGTATTTTGATGCTGTAGCTCGGTACGATCTACAGACCAAGTTCACCAATCTGAAGCAGATGGAAAGGACGGTCGATGGATATGCGGTCGAGTTCTTCAGGCTTAGTCGGTTTGCTCCCACCCTGGTGGCGACCGAGTTCGACAGAGCCCAATAGTTCCAGCAGGGGCTCCATCTCGAGATCTTATTGGCAGTTGAGCAGTTTGAGCATCAGACCTTCGATGCAGTATTGAGAGCAGCTATGAGGCATGAGTATACCTCCCAGAGGATCGTAGATAGGACCGGAGGTCGGAAGCTATCTCACGGCCAGATAAACCAATCTTCAGCACCAGCCCCGGCAGTCAGGGCTTTGACTATTGGAGCTCCGAGGCAGGCGGCCTCAGTAACGTCGGTCACGTCTCCTCAGCAGCAGAAGCAGAAGCAGTCTTCCACAATGGGCTGCACTCATTGTGGGAAGCCAGGACACGTTGTTTCGGAGTGTCGCAGAGCACAGGGATTGTGTTTGGCTTGTAGGGCGTCGTACCACAAGATAGGGTCCTGTCCGAATAGGGCCAGTTCATCATCGGCCCAGACTATTCCTTCGGTAATGGGACCAGCACCAGTGCAGCAACAACAGCAGTACCAGCCTCCGAGGCCATTGCCGCCTCAGACCCAAGTATTCCAGCAGCAGGGACCCCAACAGTATGCCCTGGTCCAGGCTCAGATTCAGAGCCGGCAGAGAGGTTTCTAGCAGGATATCTTCTCTCTTTCTCGTGCCTTCGATTTTCTTGCTTACATACATGATTGCATGATTGATTTCTTAGTATAGCTTGTCCTTGCATATCTAGCCACTTGATTAAATTCTGAGGACGAAATTCTTTTAAGGTGGGTAGAGTTGTAATGCCTGTGGTTCGTATTACGTATTTTAGAATACGTGTACGTATTTTATCTTGTATTGCATGATTCCTTGCTTAGTTTTCTTCTTGGCTTGGTTTATTCTTGGGTCGGTTCGGCTTGGCTCGGTTTACTTTAGTTCATTATGAACCAAGGGTGAACCCCCTACCTACCACCACCATCTCCATTTATTAACCCATTCTTCTTTCTCTCTCTTCATTAACCTCTTCTTCTTCTTCCATTTACTTCTTCACCTACCAGAGAGAGAGAGAGAGGTCTAGGCAAGTGCAACTTGCTTCATGGAGGAACTCAAATTTTATTGCTTCATTCTCTTCCTTACAGCATTTTAACTTACTTTAATACTTGGCATTTCCACTTTCCATGGCTAGATTCTTGTAGATCTAAGTTTACTTTATTTTCAAAAATTCTTGGGTTTTGATCTATTTAATCTTGTTATTTCTAAGCTTTGATGGTTCCATGTTGTAGAGAATTTTATTCTGTCCCATTTTGACCTATGGAAGTTCAGATTTGGACTCCGGATGAAGGTTTTATGCAGCTTAGAAGCCATGGCTTCATGGTGTACTTCTTCTCGGAAATTTGGAGAAGAAGCACAGTCCAGCCGCATGGCAGCACTTGACCGCATGACAAGTTCATGCGGCAAGTATTCCTTCCAGCCGCATGTAGTCCTTCTTACTCAACCGCATGAACCCGAGTCCGTTCCAGCCGCATGAGAGCCCTTCCCCCAAGAGCCGCATGGCACCTATTTCCTCATGATCGTACGCGTTCCTGAATAAACCCAACCGCATGAATTCGTTTCTCTGAGCCGCATGGCTCCTCCTTGTGCCTTGTCTTGTTATTTTATTATTATTATTACTATTATTCATTAGTACTGTTAATTTATGACTTGTAACCCCAAATCAACTTGGGTCTCCTGATTGAATGCTTGCACTATGATGCCTTGCACATGTACCTGAACACGAAAGTGACCCGTCGTGGTGCACTCCTGACAAGTGAACATAACATGACCGGATAGTGGCCCGTCGTGGCGCACTCCTGACCAGTACACTTGACATGATAACCTGACATGATATATCTTGATAAGCTGTTGCGATGGCAACATAACATGACAAGTATGAATAACCTGGACACCGTGGGCGATTGTGCTTATACAATTAAACCAGTCTGGTCTTGCATCATGTTTAGGATGGGTCTCCTGAGTACCACGGTCAGGGGTACCCACTGAAAGGGACTAAGGTTAATAACTAGAATAATACAGTAGTCATGAAGAGATTTTCCAGCTACAGGCAATCCCGTTACCTGGGTGCTCTTGGGATCTGTAGCCTGCCGTCAAAAAGGGCACATTTCCAGCACACTGTCATGTGTTGCACCCTCTAAGTCACCTAAGGGTACATGCGTTTCCTGGACGATGTACCCACTTGAATTCAACCCCTAATATTCGACCTGGGTAACCTGGATGGTCTGCAGGGCTTGTGGCTATGGAATAATCTCGCTGCATCTTGTTAGTAACTAGGCCTGTGATAACCCTAGTTAGTTAAAGTATCAAGCCGTACTTATTGCTTGGCCGTGATTTATTGGATGCGGTATAATCAGTCTAGTCTTGTCTTGATCCTGTACAAGATTGTTACATGACCTGTTTTCTTATTTTATCTTGCCGATAAATAGTGGGAGAAACCAAGTTCTGTTCAGACGAAGGGTTACAACCCTGGTCCTTGTTTGATTAACTGGTTGTAACCTGGTTATCTGAATAGTCCCATGGTTATCTCATAGTATATCATCTACCATGTTTCTCTTTAATTACTATCTTTTATTTTGTAATTATATTCTTGTGCTAATTGCTGGTTTTAGTTCCTAAGTGAAGCTTCCTTTGTGGCACTTTCTCTTTCTGGGATCTGATCCAGCTGGTTTTGTATGGCCAGATACCGGAGCAACTTCAGAGGATCTACCGGTTTTCCCGCCAGATGGTGACCACTAGACGGAATCCTGGCAACGAGTGGGTTATTTTTGGCTCTCCCACTTTATTGTAAAAATTATTCTTTTGAGGCGTTTAGCCGCCGAGCAAGTGTTAGCTCGTGTACATTTTACTTTCTGTCTGCCTACGGGCTGTAACATGATTGGCAACCTAGGGTTGATCATGTATGAGTAAAACTCTTGCTAGTCATCATATTTTGTAACGACTGGCTTCATGATCAGCTGAATATGTAATGTTTGGGACGTCTTACTATTGTATATTTGGTGGTCTTACATCTTGTAACATCTACTTACTTGCTTGTGATTGAGACACTAGGCTTGTTATTGACCTTAAGAGACTGATGGATTGTAGATAAACCCTCATATATCAAGACAACCGTGACCGTATAATGTGGTGGATTCCATTTCATTATACGTAGCTGGCTATGTCTGCCCCCGCTCTCCAGTGTTCTGGTTCTGGGGCGTGACACAAACCTCTGCTGCTGAGTCGGAAGCGGCGGTCCTCTAGTCGGTGGTCCGGCACCTGGTACCCTCGCTACTGGGCAGTCCCGAAGCTGATGTGTGGTAGACCCACAAGCTAAACATTGCCCTAACCTTTTCCTACAGACGATAGCGTCATGGCCTGGCCTCCTACAGAATACATACAAAGCTCCCTTCTGCTGCCGGGGTCCCGGGGCTCTAGCTGGTGGGGTTGGGTGATGAGGTGTGGGAGGACGGTATGTCTGCTGGTGTGGCATCGGTGCTCCCGGTTGGAAAGCCTGACGCTTGGAGGGTCCCTCGAGGTGTACAGAAGCTGGCCTCTTACAAGACAGAAGACGCTCCTCTACGCTCCGGACCAACTCTAGGCTCTGGTAGTAGTCAATCGTACCGTTTGCCACTATAAGAATGCTAATGTCTGGAACTAGACCATGGCAAAACCTACACATCATCTCCTCTGGGTCTGCAACTAGACTAGGAGCGAAATGGCTCAATCGACTAAATTCTACTGCATACTCGTCAACAGAACGGTTCCCCTGCTGGATGTTCTGGAATCATAGTCCTATGTCTACCCTAGCGGTGGTTGAGAAGAATTTCTTCTTGAACTGGGTTTTAAACTGATCCCAAGTGGCCTTTCCTCTTGTAAATAGCGGCTCATTCCGGAACCAAACTCCTGCCAAGTCTGTCAGCAGAAATCCCGCTGCCTCGACCTGGAGGTCACTCGACAACCTAGCTCCAAGGAGCTTCCTCTCTACCAAGTTTAGCCAGTCATCTGCTACTATGATGCCCTCGGTCCCTAAGAACTCCTTGGGGTTCAAGACCATAAAGTCCTTGATATTCCCCGCTCTCTGCCGTAGCTCTACCGGTGGTGGGACCATGGTACGCTCCTCAGAACGCTCAATGCTCTGACGGAGTAGGGTGGTCTGCTCCTGATGGGTCGTTAGGAAACCCTGGATCAGAGTGAGCAGTTGGTTCCCGTCGAGAGTGACGGAAGCCTGGGCAGGTATAGTAATTGGTGGTGGTGGGAGTATCGGGTCCTGCTGGGACTGTGATGTGCAAGGTGGTGGAGGCATCTGGGTTGGTGGATTTGTGGAGTGGGAGAGTATGGTAGGTGGAGGTACATTAGTCAACTGGACAACCGACTGGGAAGGAAGTGTACCATTCTCAGGTGTGGTATACTGGGATGAGCGGGTGAGCACCATCTAATAAATAAAGAACTTATAAGGACTCCTTTAAGTAAACAATCATAAATAACAAGAAAATCTAATTTATAATAACGAGCATATGATGCGTTTCCTATGTTGCAATCCTAGAAATCCTCTAGGTGTTCTAAGCGTCATTCCTAGTGTTGTCTAGTTACCTTAAGTTCCTAATTGCAGGCATGCTTGGTAAAATGACGTGACCAAACAATTTAGTCAGGATCTGCATGGGCCACCACTAAAAATATGTCACGATCCGCTACCCAAATTATTGGGCCGGGCCGAGTCATGTCCAGCCTACGCTTGAGATAAAGCGTAGTAAGCTGTTCTAAAGAATAATAAGATAAGACTAAAGTGTGCTAACAGTTCTATATGTAATAATGAGTCAGAAATGTTCCAAACACAAAAGTCGTCTCGTATATAAATAAGATCCAAGTACAAGTCCAAAATATAAAGCTGGATACAGGTCCAGATACAAAATACATAGTCTAATACATGACTACTCTCAAATATCCCGAGCAACTACGCAAACTAGACGAGTTTCTCCGCAGGTACATCCTCATAAGATAAAGCCGGGTCCTCGTCAGCAACTCCATAATAGAAATTGCAAAGCAACTCCTCCTCAGTAAGTACACCTACAACGTTTATCCGGTCAGGATGGGAGCAAGTACTGAATCTAACAAACATATAATACTGATCATGTGATGGAAAGAGATAAATTGACATTTCTTGTTTTGTCCAGTTTTAGATACATTTCAGCAT
>JANAVB010011800.1:11445964-11598464 GCA_029216955.1 Iris pallida
CTCATAGCCTAAGTCACTTGCTAAACCAAACACAAAACTAAACCATAAGCTAACAAGGCACACAAACTTAGTCATATAATGTATATATATTATTCACATTCGCATATTCATATACATAGATATATATAGGAAAGCTATATATATAGGCACATACATATATATATATATATATATATATATAGAGAGAGAGAGAGAGAGAGAAAGAGAGGTAAAAGAGTAAGTGAGTATGTGTGTGTTTGGCATGTGTGTGAAAGGATGTGTTAATGTTCTAAAATTTAGTGAAAGATAGGTGTATGTGACATGGGATACATGATGTCAAAGGGTGTATGAATGCATGTGTGTAAAAGGTTATAGGTTAACTCAGTTTATAGAAATGCATACATACATACATACATACTTACATTGTATACATGCATACATACATATCATGTATATTACATTACATGATACATACATGTATACTTGTATTATATTATACATACATTAATGCATATTAGATACTTGTATTTATATTAACATATTAGAAACATTGATTTCATTCATGCATCTATGCATTACCTACATGTTTTATACATATGAATACATTGTATATCATTCTTTCATTCATGCATCTATGTATTTCTTATATGCATTATATTAATTGCATTCCTACATGCTTGCATTCAACCATATATATACATTAATGTAAAAAGAATATATATCATATATATATTTATATATTTCATTCATCTAACATATCATCCATTACATACTGTATATTCATTTAATATCCATACTACATAGGATCATAGGTTACATAAAATGCATATATCGTATAGTCACTCTTTTACATAAAATTAATACTGTACCAATTGGGCATTCACTAAATTCTAGGATTAAAGTATGTTGTAGTACTTCATGTTAGCTTTCCGAAACTTTAAACGAATCGCATTTTCGTGTCCGGAAGCTCCCGAAATCACAAAAATACCGAAACACGTTCATCTTTCGTACAGCTGACACTCAAATAATTTTACAGAAAGTTATAGAAAGAATTTGGCTTATTAAAATATATATTTGGAAAGCTAACTTCGATATGGTTCTTTTAAAAAAACGGAAGATAAATCGGAGTTTTTAAGCTAAAAGTTATGACATTTCTAAGTTGCTATTGCTACTGAAAACGTGGATAAAAATTATGACGAATTTGGGTAGTTTGAGACAAAAGAACACAAGTAAATAACAAAATATATCAAGAAGTCACTCTCTACACTAATATATATATATGAGACACTATAGAACACATCTCCAAAACAAAAATATGAGATTAAACATGTAATAATTCATTCATACATAATAACAACACATAGTGTGTCCAAATTTGGGGTTTTCCCACATGGACACAACCACAACACAAAGGACACTCCTATGACCTCCAAATGGACACGAGATGGACACAAATGGAGATACAACTATGGGGTCATTCCTATGGGTTCAAATAGACCTATATGCATGAGGAAATAAAAAAGAGAAGGGATTTATACCTCCCGGTAGATCGAATCGAAGAAAAGCCTTTCCGGAGCGACACCGACACGTAGAGATTCCAAAAGGACACGAACGAGCTCCGAATTCTCCCAAAATTGGGTAGCTTCCTCCTTGGCTAGAATGGAGTAGGAAAGAAGAAGATTTGGTGGCGAAATGGAAGGATTTGGTGGAGAAATTGCTAGGGATTGATCTCTAGAAATTTGGGGAAGAACAAGAGAGAGAGTGTGGATGAAAATAATGAAATGAACTTGAGCCTATCCTCTCCCAAAGTGGCTGGCCATATGGGGCTATTTGTCCTATTATGGTAAGGTCCAAAATGCCCCCACTAACCTATTCTATTAGTATTAGGAAAGGGCTAATTGGTTGGGGCTAAATTAGTCATTCTAAAGTCTCTAATCACACTAACCTTATCCATAATAATTAGTCTAACCTCTAACTAAAATTAATATCATATGGACTAAAATTAATATCATGTGGGCCATGCCTAACTAGTGTGTGGGTCCACTAAAGTCAACACTACCCCCGGGTTCCCGTTTCAAGTCGGATTGAGCTGAAATTCGAACCCGACTCAAATAATCCCAAAACAATATCATAAATAATAAAATAAATTTCAAAAATATTTCAAAAATACAAAATGAAAAAAATACCCCTGTTCCTGAAAACTGGAGGTGACAAATTTCTTCGAAATTAAAACCAAACAATAGTAAAATGTCAAAATCACAAGTCATAATTTTAAATAGTTTAAAAAATGATTAAAATCACCAAAAATTATAATATAAAATAATAATCAATAAATAATAATTATAATTATAAAATTTCAAAATTATTCTCATCTGGAAAACTGGGTGTTACAATCCTACCCACCTTATAAAAATTTCGTCCTCGAAATTAAGATGATCGCACCCCCTTCTATGTCAAACATAGTCAAGGGTCAATCACTAGTCAATTTCTCAACATCCAAGTACTTGGTCATCAATTGGTCAACTTCTTAGGGTTTTACCTATGCTAGCTATCTAGGTGTTGGCAACTAGAATTTAGCAAAAAAGAAACTCTATAATAGACTAGCTCTTAACTTCCCAATCCTATCAAGTCACCTATAACTAAATACCTACAAGCTAAGCACATGAATACCAAATACCACATATATATATATGCTCAAGAACAACAACCCATCACATATATCCTAAGTATATCATATATATATATATACATGACTGATCAACCAAGGGTTAAGGCAGACTAAACTTATAAGGGTCTGAAACAATGCTTAGAACTAGGCTAAGGATGAATGGTCTGAATCAAGGGGACATGGTATCTAGTGAAGGGTCTGCACACTGCCTATAAAGGTGATCAACACAAAGGAACTCAACACGAAGAGAACTTAACTAAAATGGAAAACTGAACCAAGTATAGGCTAAACAACATGTTTATAACCCTATACAACAATGGCCTATAGATACCAACTAACCTATATCCCATATGCCAATATCATCTGTAATCTATCTATGCAAATAGACCTCTCGGTCTTAGGTGAAACTACAACTATACTCAAAGGCAGGCTCTGGTCATGGATGCCTCACTGGAAAGGGTAAGGAAAAGTAGTAATAATCATCAAGGCTGTAAGGCATACTAACATCCTATGTGTAAATGGTTGGTATTATAGATAACAGGAGAATTATCTATAATGGGTTACTATTCTAACACCAATGCTAACTATCACCTCTAGGATACAGACACTCTACAAGTCATCATACCATTATACTATGAAGGAACTACCTATGAATAAGCTCTACAAAACTAAATATCCCTACTCCTAAGTCATTTATAACAATCAAAAGGGTATGATGTTTAAACCTTCTCAAGATACAATCTGTTAATCATATGCGTCTGTCCAAAATTATGTTGTCCAGAGTCTTCATCATGCTAGTGAGCAAGGCTACGATAATCACAGAGTCCTTGACTAAGGTACGTACCTCTAGGTTCATGGTATTTAAAATTTTCGCACTGCCGCATGCGACGGCGAAAACCTTAAATTCTCATACCCGAGAATACATCCAAAATCTGACTACATATCCTCACTATGCCAACTAACACGACTATCGAGGATTCTAGATCCTATGATTTAGGCGACCTAGCCCATATGATTTTCTTAGAAGAAAAACAAACACAACAAAAGAGTAACATGACAAAATTAATCAATCAACAAGGAACAGATGGAATCGAATTTCAAGGTAATTATAAAAGACAATTGCGGGAATAGAATTGAGAAGAACGGAACTTGCAGCAAGATCTCCAACGGTCTGTGCATCCTCGACTATCCTGACGATAGCTCGCCCTGCTGGTTTCCTCCAGCCTGATGCTGATACTGCACAAATCTCTGCTGCTGATGCTGTATGAATCGCTGCTGCTGAGAGAAACCAAAAATGAAGGAAAAATCTCTGTACAGACGGAGGTGCACCTCCAATGTAGCAGAAACGCCAACCTGAGTCGGCATAACAGAAGCTGCGGTCTCGAGGCCCTGATGAACAGGACGAGAGGTGGCCAGCCTCTCGATAGTATCCTCCGAACCGAAGTGATGAGATCGTGTCTTCATAACCATCATGAAGATAGATCAAACCAAGAAGCAATTTCTGAGAATGAAGCAAAAATTCAAAGAATAACAGTTTATATTCAAGGGAAGTCAATAAGCAACAATTTTAGACAAAAGGAATCGGATTAAGAGTTTTTCCTAATGTGATTGAGTACCTCCAAAAATATCCTAATCCTACTGCAGGCTGTAGTGATACTCTAGTTCGAATACCACTACATAAACTCGACCTGCATGGGCCACCTCTAAAAACGTGTCACGACCCGCACCCTAGAGTAAGGACACGAGACGTGGGTACGTCCAGCCTACGCCGCAGTGTCGGCGGTAGAACGCTGTCCTAGGTCAAACATCTAACAATATAAAGGTATCTGTACAGTATATACTCTCCGAATGGAGGTGACATAGCAGATACAGTCTCAATCACAACTAAGGTAGAGCGAAATAAAAGATAGGTAAAACATGAAATCCAAAAGAGATACAGCAGATAGAAGTCTAAGTGTCTAAGATACACAAATCCAGAAAACATCTCAAAGCTCAATACAGTAATCCATAGAATAAATACAACTCAATACAACTGAAATAACTAACTATACAACCTCTACTGTGTCTCCTCTAGGCTAGTAGGCAACCTCCAGGCTATCTGTAAAATTTATCAACAGGTCCAGTCAGGACAGGAACGTACATCTCATCTAGAAAACCTAAGTAAATGATAGAGAACTATAAAGCAGTTATAGACAGTTGTATTGATGAAAATGGCAGTTTATATTCAGGTGATGGTAAGAAAGACAGATAAAGTGCAAGGAACTAAACAAGAGAAGAATCATAGCAATGAAGACTGTAAAAAAATAGAACAAGCTGAACCAGGGTAACATGATATAAGTCTAGACAGTAAATATAAACAAGTGTAAGACCAACGTAAATCCAGACAACATGAATCTGATACCAGGTGATTCCAGTACAAGATGAGTCCGGTATGAGATGATTCCAGTCAGTGATCAAAGATTCCAGGGTGAGTCCAGACTATACTCTAATAGTGTGTTTTAAAATACCAAGATCGACATGTAAACGGCTATATGTAATCTGGCACATCACACACTCGGCCGGGTGTGAGATGGCTATCATTCCAGTAGATTCCAGCATGTGGGGTGATTCCAGAATTGGGGTATGTCTACATGTCTTACTCAAGTATTTCCCCTCCCAGCAAGTACAAGTGAATCCAGAATACGACACGAGAATCGAGATGAGTCCAGCCAAACGTGATGATACCAGCAAGTGATTCCAGGGTGATTCCAGTAGGTGATTCCAGTAATAGAAGCCAAACATGATGATACCAGTAATAGAGGCCAGACAATCTGGTATGTGTGTCGCATACATGAATCCAGAAATATCTATACGTGTTGTAACAGAGAATCACATACAACTAACTAGAACTGAAGTACAGTAATTGACAAATAAATGAGAGAACTATCAGAGAATGTACTCGCCTGATGTCTGAATGTCCAAAGTAAATATACTTTTCGATGAGAGGTGTCTGGCTCCTAATCAGAACAACACAAGTCACAACAAGTCCAAAATGACAATATGAAGTTCTACTATGCATTCTACATGATTCTAGGTCAATCTAGACCAAAGTCAACTCTTGGTCAACTTGGTCAATCCTGAAAGTCAAACCTAGGTCAACCATGGTCAAACTAGGTCTAACAAGTCTAAATTAGGTCAAACAAGTTATTCTAGGTCTAAACAAACTAAGTATATGCAAATCAAGTATCCACGATAGCTACTAACTCATAGCCTAAGTCACTTGCTAAACCAAGCACAAAACTAAACCATAAGCTAACAAGGCACACAAACTTAGTTATATAATGTATATATATTATTCACATTCACATATTCATATACATAGATATATATAGGAAAGCTATATATATAGGCACATACATATATATATATAGAGAGAGATAAAGAGAGGTAAAAGAGTAAGTGAGTATGTGTGTATTTGGCATGTGTGTAAAAGGATATGTGTTAATGTTCTAAAATTTAGTGATAGGTAGGTGTATGTGACATGGGATACATGATGTCAAAGGGTGTATGAATGCATGTGTGTAAAAGATTATAGGTTAACTCAGTTTATAGAAATGCATACATACATACATACTTACATTGTATACATGTATACATACATATCATGTATATTATATTACATGATACATACATGTATACTTGTATTATTTTATACATACATTCATGCATATTAGATACTTGTATTTATATTAACATATTGCAAACATTCATTTCATTCATGCATCTATGCATTACCTACATGTTTTATACATATGACTACATTGTATATCATTCTTTCATTCATGCATCTATGCATTTCTTATATGCATTATATTAATTGCATTCCTACATGCTTGCATTCAACCATATATATACATTAATCTAAAAAGAATATATATCATATATATATATTTCATTCATCTAACATATCATCCATTACATACTCTATATTCATTTAATATCCATACTACATAGGCTCATAGGTTACACAAAATGCATATATCGTATAGTCACTCTTTTACATAAAATTAATACTGTACCAATTGAGCATTCACTAAATTCTAGGATTAAAGTATGTTGTATTACTTCATGTTAGCTTTTCAAAACTTTAAACGGATCGCATTTTCGTGTCCGAAAGCTCCCGGAATCGCGAAAATACCGAAACACGTTCGTCTTTCATACAGCTGACACTCAAATAATTCTACAGAAAGTTACAGAAAGAATTTGGCTTATTAAAATATATATTTGGAAAGCTAACTTCGATACGGTTCTTTTAAAAAAACAGGAGATAAATCGGAGTTTTAAGCTAAAAGTTAGGACATTTCTAAGTTGCTATTGCTACTAAAAACGTGGATAAAAATTATGACGAATTTGGGTAGTTTGAGACAAAAGAACACAAGTATATAACATAATATATCAAGAAGTCACTCTCTACACTATATATATATATGACACACTATAGAACACATATCCAATACAAAAATATGAGATTAAACATGTAATAATTCATTCATACATAATAACAACACATAGTGTGTCCAAATTTGGAGTTTTCCCATATGGACACAACCACAACACAAAGGACACTCCTATGACCTCTAAATGGACACGAAATGGACACAAATGGAGATACAACCATGGGGACATTCCTATGGGTTCAAAATAGACCTATATGCGTGAGAAAATAAAAAGGAGAAGGGATTTATACCTCCCGGTAGATCGAATCGAAGAAAAGCCTTCCCGGAGCGACACCGACACGTAGAGATTCCAAAAGGACACGAACGAGCTCCGAATCCTCCCAAACTTGGGTAGCTTCCTCCTTGGCTAGAATGGAGAAGAAAAGAAGAAGATTTGGTGGCGAAATGGAAGGATTTGGTGGAGAAATTGCTAGGGATTGCTCTCTAGAAATTTGGGAAAGAACAAGAGAGAGAGTGTGGATGAAAATAATAAAATGAACTTGAGTCTATCCTCTCCCAAAGTGGCTGGCCATATGGGACTATTTATCCTATTATGGTAAGGTCCAAAATGCCCCCACTAACCTATTCTATTAGTATTAGGAAAGGGCTAATTGGTTGGGGCTAAATTAGTCATTCTAAAGTCTCTAATCACACTAACCTTATCCATAATAATTAGTCTAACCTCTAACTAAAATTAATCTCATGTGGACTAAAATTAATATCATGTGGGCCATGCCTAACTAGTGTGTGGGTCCACTAAAGTCAACACTACCCCCGGGTCCCCGTTTCAAGTCGGATTAAGCTAAAATTCGAACCCGACTCAAATAATCCCAAAACAATATCATAAATAATAAAATAAATTTCAAAAATATTTCAAAAATACAAAATGAAAAAAATACCCCTGTTCTTGAAAACTGGGGGTGACAAATTTCCTCGAAATTAAAACCAAACAATAGTAAACTGTCAAAATCACAAGTCATAATTTTAAATAGTTTAAAAAATGATTAAAAATCACCAAAAATCATAATATAAAATAATAATCAATAAATAATAATTATAATTACAAAATTTCAAAATTACCCTCATCTGGAAAACTGAGTGTTACAATTACAAATATGTCCACCGCCTTGCTCTGTGCAAATTTCATTTGCACAGACAAATCGGATTTTACAAACCACATTTAAAACAATTAAAACTATTACAATTTGATATTAAAATAATTCAAATATTTACAAAATGATATATTTTGCTTTAAAAATTAATTAAAAATCATTTAAAAATTCTAAAAAAATTTCTAATAATTATAATAATTCATTTTAAAGATATAAATGCCATTTAAAATTATAAAATACTATTTCAAAATCTAGGGGCTTACAGCTTTGCACCTACCGAGGGTCAGGAGAGACGACATTCCATCCATGCCAGCACTGCCACCGATGCCACCGACGATGTTTCCCCAGCTTGGACAGACGATGGATCTCCAGCAGCTTTTCCAGACCATCTACGTGATGATGTAAGCACAACAACAAGTTCAGTTGGAGGCCCAGCAGAGACAGACGGAGCACATCGAGAATCACATCGTGACAGCACTAGAGAGAGCCACTCCAGCACGAAGTTGTTGAAGCCTAAGGTTTTCTCCAGCACGAAGTTGTTGAAGCCTAGGGTTTTCTCCATAGCAGTATCGAAGTGGAGGGGTTTTCTCCAGACCGGTTAGGTTTTCTCCAAAGCGGTTTCTGAGACGAGGAGAGTGGGGTTTCTGAGGAGGGCGATGAGGGGTTTCTGAGAAGGGGAGAGACGAGGGTTTCTGAGAGGGGGAGAGACGAGGGTTTCGAAGGGGAGGGGGAGACGAGGGTATCTGAGAGAGCGGGGGGAAAGAGAAGTCGAGAGTTTCGAAGAGAGCGGGAAGAGAAGTCGAGAGTTTGGTTCTTATGAGCCTTAAAAAATTTTGTGGAAGACCGTCATTAATTTTAAAGACATTAAAATAATTACCATAATGGCAAATGAAAAAAACCGTGGCAACTTTCCCGCATACACAATAGTTAACGGTTATTATCAAATCGTCAATATAAAAGATGCTCTTTCTTGACGGATCCCTCTAAACCGTCAACATACATGCTATAAATGAGCTAAAGTAACAAAAAAAGGCCATCGCTTGACATAAGCCTAAAACCGTCAAGATAAACCCTATTGTTGACGGTTTTCGATGACCGTCAACTTATAAACCGTCAAGAATCATCATTTTTCTTGTAGTGCTACTAAGGGAATGGGGAAAGGCAAAGCCCCATCTGAGGCGGCCGCGTCAGAGCTACGCATCGTCGAAGAGACTCATTCTGATATTTAGAAAGCGGTCAAGGGTGAGTGTTATTGTCGGCCTTTGTCGACGTTTTGATTCTTTGGTGGTTGCGTAGATGGCATGCCCATCAAGTTTTCACGTGCCGCTCCTTTACAACAACGGCGTATTGACCTAGCTGCAAGGCTTGGTCTTGTGAGATACGCTTAAGCTTCGATGCGCGTGGTTTTTTAGCCGAAAGGCTCTTGCCCGGTTCAACGTGATGTTGTCTTCTTTCTCATTGATGCGCATAACCACTACAAGAAAAAAGGCTTTTCTTGACGGCTTTTTCCCGTCAAGAAATGGGTATCTTGACGGTTGCGGATCCATCAAGTAGGCCGGAGTTAAGAAAAGATCTCCCTTTTCTTGACGGTCGCTCGCAGGACTTTACTTGACAGTTTTTGGCCGTCATATGAAGTTGTTTTCTTGACCATTTTTAGCCGTCAGGATAGCAGTTTTTAGAAACCGTCAATATAGGTGAAAACTTTTCTTGACTCGGGCCTAGATGACGCCTATTAGCCGTCAAACAAAGTTCTGCTACTGCAGGATTGAGTTAATTATTGACATTTTATAACCGTCAAGAGAAGCTAAAGCCAAAATTCTATTTATAATTCTATATTATGGATCGAACACACAAATAATATCAATAATCTAGAAGATTTAATACATCAAATAACTGCAAAATCCAATTTTTACATTAACAAACTGTATATTGTCGATACACCACAAACTTCTGGCATACGTCCAACCACAAACATCCAACCCTTGTCTAACCACAAACATAACCAACCAATGTATATAGTTTCCATACATCTTAAACATTAAATACTAAAAATTATACAAATAAAACCAAAATAAGTAGCAAACTCTGTCGGAGAACATCCCTCACATATTCATAGCACCTTCATTTCCATGTAGTTCCTGAGAGAAGAAGAGCACAACATAACAAGTTATTGAGCTTGTTGACCAACAAAAAAAAATAAGAAAACAATATCCTAAAGAAAATAATAAGAGCATAATAACTCAACTGAACTATCAAATGAAACAACAACATAACAAGTTTTAAATAACATATTATCCTGAGGGTATTCTCAAAAGAATATGTGAAACTAACTGCTATTTTGTAGAATAACAAGTATCTATGGGGTGTTCAATAAACTCTGGGTTCAAAGAAAGAACAAAAATTAAATTGTACACTTCAAAATGCATCCACGGAAATCCTCCTATACCAATTACTTGTCAAATTCTGAAGCATGAGCACAAAAAGACATCACTATTCAAGTAATTCATTCCAACCCCAAGTAAAACAATCCTCTCGCTAATGGATAGACCAAATACTAGCTTAATTAGCTTAGCCTAATGTGAATTTACTCAAGAATTAACATATGCCTAAAAGTATTTGTTATAACTTCTTAGAAATGCCATTGAACATTCTTGCAGGCGTACTCAACCCATCTAAAGTAGCTTCACAGATAAGAATCTTGACAAGAAGTAAAATATCAGTCAGTTCACCTAGGCTCCTTGGTAAAAATGGAGGATCTATCCAAATTCCAGTAATAAACAACAAAAGAGCAGTCAACAGACATAAAGCATTCAACAACCTAGTCTACATGGCTACCAGCTCATGGGAATGACCAAATACTTTTAAATCTACAAGCATAACTGACAATGATACACGTTGATCTAACACATCATAACAGGTCGACATGCCACAACCTAAAATTTTGTCATGTATTTTTGCACTACAAAGATTGTGAATGCAGACTGAGTCACTGGGCCTCTAGTAAACATAGTATAATGGCTATAAAAATACAATCACATACTATCATGCATCCAACAAAACCAATAAATGGTGTAATAAGTATACACTTACCTCGATAGACAATAAGCAAAAGCCAAGATGGTTGATAATGATCTTAAGAAATTCAGAAGACGTTGCTTGACAACCTAGCTTGCTTTAGAAGGTAGAACTACTGAGTCCAAAGCCCTGTAAGGTAAAAATATAATCACATACTATCTTCCAGTTATTGTCATCCAGGAAAGCATAGTGCACCAATATTACAATTACTGGCCAAATACTGGAAGAAAAAGGTTACCCTCCACACAACATAGAAGCATGTGTGAAGGAAGTTCGTGGTTAGTCTAACCGGGCTCCATGGTTCTTGTTCATGTACTTCAGAAATAGAGTCATTTATGCAGATTTCAACCACAATAAGTGTATTAAAAAAATCACAAGTATGCTCCCTTGGGCAAGCTACACTTGCAGATGGAATGGCTAGGGTTCGGGTGGAGGAAGATGATGAGTTTTTTTAGCAAAAGAAGCTGAAGTTTAAAAAGGGCTATTAACTGTCAAAATATTAAAAATCAGGGTATTTTAAGCAAAAGAAGCTGAAGTTAAAACTGTCAAGAATCTACATGAGGCAACAGAACTGGTGCTGAGAATGTATCATACATGAATTTTCACACATGAGAGGCATTTGAAAAAAAATACTACGCGGCACCCTAAAATTAGAGCCTCTCCATATCAGGTTGTTTGAAATTTGGTCTCTGACCAACATATGTTGATGAATTTTCTTATACAACAAATAATAGCAAATTAGATTATATTATGGCAATCAAGAACACATTGGATAGTTAAGAGAAAGTTCTCATGCAGTGGGATAAAAAGTATTAATCAGCTGACCAAAAAGAGGATAATGTTAGGCTGTAAACCAATAGTATCATTCATAATCAAAGGCCATGATCCCATCCTAAAGGCACCGTGCCCAAAATCTAGAAGAAGCTAAATAAGACTACCCATTCAGTTCTCAGAACTTGTACCTAATGATCGATGAGAAGATCACTTGGCACGCAAGTCATATCATAAACCTTGTATAGCATCCGTCGCATATAGTTTACATAAATCATTGAAACCAAAATTGAGTACCAACAATGTAGATAGTTAAACTTCATGATATATCATCGACAGGAAGCAAAAACTATACTGCTTAATTGCATCTATGAAATGAACACTATATTTAGAATTGTTCCTAAACTATGTTCAAGAATAAATTTCTCAAACATGCTCAAATTTTACCTGCTAACCACAATAGCATAATCGCCACGAATAGTCCCAGGGGCAGACTCAGCAGGGTTAGTTGACGATTTTAGATGATCCGTCAAGAGGAATTCATCCTGCACAGCTGCAGAGGCTGCCTTCTGAAATAAAAAATACAAAACTAGTAAGTGTTGCACCAAATTTTATGATTCAAAAGTTCCAGTTGTACACTCATTAAACTTCAACCTTATATCCTAACACAAAGGTATTTCCACGTCCGTGTCCAATATTGACTCGTATAAAACACGAGCGTATCTACACCCAGAATGAACTACCTAATAGTACCAAAAACATGAATACGACTAGGCAACAAGATACTAAAAAAATAAGATAAACTAAGTCTCAGATTTGGATCATACATCGTTTTTCGTACTTGCGTGTGCCTCCATACGTATTTAACACGTACTGACATGGGGACAGTATTCCCGACATGGTCTGCAACGTCTTGGTTCTTTTGGTCAACGACCATTACCAAGAGTATCAAAGTGGTCAAAAATAATCCCAAGCCAACAAGGAATAAAATGTCTGGCATAATAATATTATCCAATAACATATCACTAAACCCAAGCAGCATACTAAGAACATATCCAACATCATGTTATCCCAAGGGAAAAATCCCAACAGTAAAGAATACTCCCCACAGCAAGTGATTTAGGAAGAGAAAATAAATAACATACTATGGAGCTATCACAGGAACAACCCAACATATACGCAAGCCTCCGAACCAACATATATGCCAACAGAACCACATAACCCATAGTATAAGAACAAAGGAAAATAGACAACCAAACCATAATTATATAATAACCCAATAACCAACAGTATATGAAAATAACCCAACATAGCATGTGAATACCAACCAGCAATATGTTAATTTAAATACCAACCCAGCATATGTGAATTTTTTCACCCAACAATAATACAAAATTCGATAACAATATAGGAAGAAACTCATCCAGCAAATAGAATCCGTGATCTAGGAATCACTAAGATTCTCAAACCAAGACGATCAAAGGATCGTCACACAACATTGAATCCGATAGGCATCCAAAATTCGACAACCCAATTTAGGTAGGGGGATCGAGACCCAAATTTTATCATCAACAGATATAAAATCGAAACAGAGATTCCAACCAAGAGTTTCAGAAATTATACCCAAATTAGTGTCAGAATCCGAAGGGACGTCTCAGATTCGGCCGTAAATGCGCGTCCAACGTCTACATGGACTCGGGAATGCGTCCTCGACACGTCGTCATCAGCCTAGGAGCACGCCTAGGAGTCGTCGCAGCGTCTCGGGTATGGGTCACGGTCACAGCATCTCGAAAGGGGCCAGTTGGTCAGGGAACAACGGCCATAGGGAAGGAAAGAGACAGGGTTAGGCTTTTCTTCAAGGGGGAAAGGGTTGACTGCTCCGAGAGGGAGAAAAAAGGAGGGTAGAGCGGGGAGTTCGAGGGAAGATAGGAGTGAGCCAGGAAGGAGAGAGGCGGCTGGATCTCGGGGTCGACTATGGGTGGCCGACGATGAAGGAGGCCGTCTAGGGCACAGGAGTGGCGGGTAGGGGGAGCTCATGGTAGGCGGCTGACGTAGAGGGGAGCCTCGGGAAGGTCGGATGGTTGGATCGACGGAGAAAAGTGGAGGCACGACCACGGGGAGGCCGCGAAGGATCTGGGTAAAGAGATAGGGGAGTGGTCAGAGATCGTAGATGGCCGGAGCGCACAGGGAGGCCTCGGAGTAGCTCGGGAAAGAGACAGGGAATTGGTCGACGGAATGACTACAGTGGAGGGAAGACGGAGAGGAGTCGCACGAGAAGAGAGGTTTTAATAAAGGAAGGAGGAGAAAAGGAAGAGGATTCTCTGAAAGTGTTTTATGAGAGATCAAGAGACTGGTTCCTGTGTTCCATGATTAAAAGAACAACCATCCATCAACAAATATGAAACTTTTGAAAAAATTACTATAATGGCAGCTAAAAATATTGTGCCAATTTTTTTGCACATACATCAGATGATGGTTATCACCGAGCCGTCAATTTATAAAATGATGTTTCTTGACGGATCATCTATAACCATCAACTATTATGCTATAAAATTGTTAAACTAACATAAAATGTTCTTGATGTAAGCCTAAAACCGTCAAGATAACCACTATTGTTGACGGTTTTCGACGACCATCAACTTATAAACCGTCAAGAATTGTCATTTTTCTTGTAGTGGACCTTAGCCGTAAAGCTTTTGTCAGAGTGAATGCGCCAACGTCTCCCTAGATTGATGTGCCCAACTTTATCTCTGGATCATATAAAAAGTGGTGTGCGTAGTGCAACTCTTATATGCCTAACTTGATCTCCGGATCATGTCAAAGCGTAGCGCAGGGCTGCTCATGTGCCGACTTGTTCTTGGGAAACTTTGTCTTTTTCCTTAGCTTTTAGGGCTTTTATTCATGTTTATGTTTTGTTTAACGCTTCTCTTTCTTTTATGCAGTGATGCTAACTTCACCAACTGGTGAGTTCCTTCATGGTGGGATAGGCTTGAACTTCGCGGATGATATCTTCACTCCTGCGAAGACGGCTATCACTTCAGGACAGGCCCATCGAAGAATGGATATGATTGAACTCCAATATTGCAACTTTCTCAAGCAAATGTTGGTATCCGAGAAGCTCCTCCGAGGGGATGGTGTGAGCGATTACAACTTGAAGCCGTAGTTTTTATTTGGGGACCAACAGTTTTGCGAGGAAGCTAGCATCCTAAAATTGAGGGAGGAGCAAAATAGTTGGTTCGGTTGATTCAAGGTAAAGTCTTCTTTGCGACAGAATGAGGCATTTGAGATGATACAGGGAGGACCTTCATTCTTTTTGTGGATATTGCACCCAAGGAAGACAGCTAATGAGGTAGACCAAGAGTCTCCGGCCTTCTGAGCTATAACTTTTATGACTCGGATGTTGGAGGCAGGCCATTTATACCCTCGAGGAATTTTTGCCTCACAAGTTGGACCTACGACAACCGTGAATGGTACGACCTCATTGCATTGGTTATGGAAAAGTACAAAATTTTGCTAAAAAAGTTGAATTTATATTATGCCATCAGGGCCACCCAATACGGGATTGTGGTCAACTAGCCTATATTCTTAGCACTGGTCGAAATATACAACCCTTATCCGTCACCTTTTTTTCCTCCTGGTGGGAAAAATGGGTTTAGCGCTCCACGAGATGTATGCCATCTCAAAGCTACCCTGGGGATCGGAACCCTATAAAGAGTATACTCCTATGAACGAGGAGCTTCTCACTCTGGAGAAGAAAGATTCGACTATGGTAGCGGTTTATAGGGGGCTATTATGCCAGCATATAATATGCCAATACTTCAATAGTCAACGATCCACTCCCCACACTCATGCTTGGTAGTGACATATTTTTCCCAAGGACCGGCGTTGCCGAAACAATATGCATTCGGTATTCAATCTGCCTCTATGCCCGATGCTATCGAGGAAAAATGGCAAAGAAGAAGGAGAAGCACCCTGAACTTGACGAGCTCAAACGTCCTACTTCTTTCTTATACATCTAATTTTATCATGACGCCTACCAGGTGTCATCAAAGGCATTGTGGGCCACCTATATAATGGCATGGCTGCATAATTGCGTGGTTCCAGGGGGCTCAGGCTCGCTCGAGCGAGTGAGCCAAAATTTAATATTTCTGGCTGTTCGGCTTGTGTTCGGCTATAAGCTAGCTCTTCTTCCTGCCATGGTGTGCAACCTACAGAGGGCTTTACGATCCTTCATAGACAATACAATCAATTATGATAGTAAGGGTGAGTTCCCTCGTTTAGAACTTCTCTTTCATTATTTGATGGGGTGGCTCATGCTGCACTACCCTCCCTATTGGATCCAGGTATGGAGGCATCTATCCGCCTAGAAGATGCTTTACTTCGCCATTATCGGACGCAACCCTGGTCGGTCACCGAGGTTCTGGTGTGTCAGAAGGCATTGGCGTATGTGGATGGGTACGAGATTTTCAAGATACCTCCATCTTATACGGTTGGCGGAACTCGCTTCTCCAACCTTTCCGAAGAGGCCTTTCGTTGGCTACAATCGACACGATCGCCTTATCTGGTATACCAGAATCGCAACGATGCATTTCTGGAACCGCATTTGTCGAGCCGGTTCGCTCGACAGTTTGGTTACAGTCAATTGTTGCACAACAACGCTAGCACCTCCCTTGGATTCAAAGGAAGTCTTCTTGATGGTATCTGTGCTTGGCAGTACTATAATGTCGGCTGCACCAAAGCTCGATTTGTGGCTCCCTTACGAATACCGAAGATATATAATCTATATTCTACCATTAAATTTTACTGTTCAACGAATACTTATCCTTTGGAATAAGACCGAGAATCGAGTCTTTTTGGGGGACCTGTTACGAACCTTCGGTGGATACTCTTATTTCTGCACAGGTGTACCTACCCCATGGTGCTCAATTAGTTATGAGTTAGATATGGACACGTATCTGGACCCACCAGGTGACTCAAGTCAGAAATGGCCTGTCGAGGCCAGGACGAGTCCATCGCCCCCAAGAAAGAGGCACAAAGAGGCAGCGACGACTAAACAGCGACAACCTTCAAAGAAGGGAGATTCTTCTTTTGTGGTTACCTATCCGGTAAGTAAATTTATATTTTAGCAAGAAAAGTATCTTCTTTGCTAACTGTGTTTTTTCCTTGTTCTATAGACAGCCAAAAGAAAATCCAGGCATAAGAAAAAGGCACCTAGTCCCATCCTCATCAAGTCATGGAGAGGATTTGCCACCGGCGGATCCTTCGATTACTGATGAGGACAATCCCTTGGTGAACGTGGAGGCCATGATAGATAATGACTCGGCGTTCGATTATTCAACCAGGCTGATCTCGGACGTCGTCTATCATCAAAAGCTACTGCACTCGGGTCCTTCTGGTGAGTAGATTTGTTTTTACTGTATAGTGACTTTCTGCGATACTAAACCTTTTGACCCTGCAGGTTTACAAGTTGGAACATTTTTACCTGTGGAAGTACCTGCTACTGGGGGTGAGGCAGCCCCCTCGTTCACCCTTGTCTCGGAGGACGTCCCCGGGCCTTTTGGGGAGAAGATATCAGAGAAAACGACTAGGGTTGAGCTGATTACGACGGGCAGCGAGGCCGCCGTAGAAGTTCAAGAAGACGAGGAGCCGACAAATGACGATCGAGCTTGCTTCTCGAGATATCCTAGAGGTTGAGGACGAGGTTGTTCCTGAGCCTCTAGCCCAGTTGATGGGGAAGGGGATGGTAGCTCCCTTCCATCATCTGTTGAAGGTGCTACTGTTGAAGAAATAAATGTGGAGGATGTTTCTTGTACTGAACAAGTAACCAATCCTCCGACCGGCTCCTTAATAATTATCTTAAATACTACTGGCTCAGAGAATGCACCTACTTCGGGGGAGCTGCCTGCGTTACCTCCTATTGCGGATAAGCTACTCTCTGGGGAGGGTGAAATCGCAGTGAGTGATCCCCCTACCATGATGTAACACCCAGTTTCTAAAATGAGGGCAATGTTGAAATTTTGTATTTTAATTTATTTAATTATAGTATTTAAATTTTAATATAATTTTTAGTGATTTTTAATCATTTTTAAAACTATTAAATATCATGACTTGTGATTTGGTGTGCAGGTAGTGAAATCGTAGAGACTGTCTGCCCTAGAGCCTAGCCATGTGATTAGGGTGTTTTAATTATCATTATTAGTCAAGGGTTAATTTGGTCATTTTGACTTTTTTAGAATTATTGATTTATTGTTGGATTGACGGTTGTTGATTTTGACTTTTGCTAGTTGTGACATAGGAGACTAACCTAGATGTTGACTCTAGTTAAGGTGACTTGATTAGCATGGTGAGACCCTAATCTGACTTAAGTCGACTTGGTTTTGACTTGAGTGATTTAGCTCTTGAGAAATTAGGAAGGATCTATTTGTTGGACTTAAGGCTAAGGTAGAGAGCCCATTTCTCAGGTGACTTGGCCCATGGCCCATGACTTGTAACCCTAACCCTAATTTTCACTCATTAGGACCAGCCATAGGGCTCTCCTCCCTATAAATAATCTCCTCCTTGTTATTGCCTCTTTTATTTTTTTCTCAAGCTTTGAAGAAAGAGGTATAGCCATCTTCCCCAATCTATAACTTTTCCATTTTAACTCCTTTTTGGCTCAAACCACTTGCATTGGATTCTAATTGTCTTCCTCTTGCTGTTCATGGAGGATAATCTCAGGTTTGGACCAATTTGGAGAGTTTGGCTAACAAGGAGAAACCCCCCTTTTGGAGCTTTTCGTTGGAATTTTAACATATAGGTAAATCCATATTCCCTCCACCAAATTTCATTTTCTTTGCATGGATAGGAAGCCCTAGGAGTCCCCTAGCTGCTAGCATAGGCGTAGTGTCGAGTCGTATCAATTTTGTGTTCGTATCGGACACGTATCAGCTTGTTTGTTAAGTGTTTGTTGATTTGCCACAAAGGGTTTAAACTTGATATTTTTGGAAAGTGTTTAAATGGATTTGTTGTATTATATATATTGAATTCATGCTTGACTGAGAACATTTCAGGACACTGTTTGTGTCCATTTTGGACATGAACTCGCCCACAGGACACTGCACAGGGGAGTACAGTGCTCCCCTGCTACTCGAGTGTCCTAACAGGCACGACACGACACCTCGACACTTAAAACTTGGTGTGGAGGATGGGGCCATGTCTGACATACCCCTCCCCAAGTTTCGTGGCCTCTTGTGTCGTGTCGGACATGATATATGGCCTGCACTGATTCGTGCACTGTGCACACACGCGAAAATTCGCGTCTGATACGACCCTTTAACTCAGATACGACACAACTTGGATACTTAACTATGATACTGACACAAAGCCCTATTCTGGGTGAACCCATGTGCACGACCACGACACACCTCGTGCCCTGTGTCGCGAGCACGAGGCTTCGTCCTCGCCGCACGACACTGCCGTGTCAGTTTCAGTGTTTGGGTATTTTGATTTGATTGGACACGTTTGTGTCCTATTTTTGGACATGATAAAGCATGGTTGACACGTACACATGTAATAGTTTATTTACCAACCTTTTGTTTGCAATGTATTGGATTTTCATTGTGTTTTCGAGTTCGAATTTGGGTTTTGTTTTGATTCTCTGATACCTGTTTCCAGTCTGAAATTTTCTGAACTGATTTCCTGTTTTAAACTGAAATTTGGTGTTTAAATTGACATGTCAATTCTTACAAATGTTTGTTAGACTTTTGTAATGTTGAGTCATGGGTTGGGTGAGGAAAACAAGAATTGAGAGTTCGAATTGGAGTTGTTGATACCACCATTTCCTGAGTTTTGAATTCACATGTTTTCCTGAGTTTGAAAATGCAATTAAACTAATTTTGTGTTAATTTAATGGTTAATTTGGACCACCTGCGTATGTAATAGTTTAATGGCATATTGGTTGGATAGTGAACTGAAAACCTGTTTTCAGGTTTTATTCACAATTGTGAATATAGGTTCTCAGTTGGGTCGAAAACCTAAGAATGTGATTTTCTGAGATTGAAAATGTTAATGTTGATTGTTATATTGATTTTCAGTTATTCATGTTGTGTATGATTTGGTTTTCAAGCAAATGGGTTTCAAAGGAGTTCGAATGTTTTTGGTTTAGAGTTGGTTGATTTGTTTTCTTTTCGAGATTTACATGATTTTAAGATTACTAGCATGATATGTAAACATTGGGATTTGTATTGTCTACTGAATTGAACTGAAACTTGAGTCACTCCTTGTGTGTATGAACCTGAGATTAATTATGAATGATGCTTAAAATTGAAAAAACTAGATAACATGTTAATTGATATGAAAACCTGAGAATGAAGGGTGGTGATTGTTCACAGTTAGTTTAGAGCTTGACTGGTATTTCAGTTTTCATATGTTATTAATGAGATTTCATATATTGTAAATTCCTGAGCTCACTTTTCCCTCGACACATACTGTTCACTCTTCACATTAACACACAAATCAGTCACTCCTCTCATTGTTACACACACATTAGTCACTCCTCATACATCACTCCATATAAACCAATATATGTTCAACCCATTTAGCAGCCCCCTAAACCAAGCCTACAAGTAGCCATGTAGCTGTCACAAACTTGTCCATTGTTGCCCACAAATCAGCCTTCATGACAGCCTTGTACAGTCCCTAAAACTCGTCCCCATTTTACCCCAAATTAGCCCCCACATGGACACCATGTATCAGCCATATTAGCCCCTTTGTTTAGCCTATATATTCAGCCCCTATATCAGCCTTAGTCCAGCCCACATCAGCCACCATCAAGTAGCCTAAAACCAGTCCATCTCCATTCATCCATACACACCCCTCTTTCTCTCATTCTATATATGCATACATATGTAAGTTCACAAATATAGTTTCCCTATATATTTTTATGTATATATATGATTAGTGAATGTGATATTTATATGTACTTAAATATATGGGTGATACAATATAGAATACAATGAATATAGGCTTGTATGATATACAAAATATGTAATACAATATATGCATGAATAATGTAGTATGTAAATTGTAGGTTTGATAACTTGTATAGCCTTGTGATAGTGCATGAGTGCTAGTCTAGGTTTGGTTAGGCCCAAGAGTTGACTTAACCTAGATTAGACTTGATTGGATCAAGTGTGACCTAGTTTGACTAGTATAGTTGACTGGAGTTGACCAAGTGTCGACTTTAGCCTAGTTTGACCTAGACAGCATGCAGATGTATTGTAGATTACATTTATCATCCCCTGTATACATCTTGACTTGTGTTGTTCTAACTAGGAGTCAGGTATCTCATCTCGGAGAGTACATTTACTTCAGACATTCAGATACGAGGCGAGTACATTCTCTGATTATTTCATAACTTGCTTAGAATTATATTCCTGCTCTAGTTTACCTTATTTGATGCTGTCACGATATTATCATGGATTGGTACTATATGGATCCTTTCATGCGATGTTATCCCCCTCGGGAGCATCGGATACATCATGTCGTGTGTTTCATGTACATCGTGTATTCTTCGCTCTCATGTTATCCATGTTATCATGTGCTTCATGCTTGTTCGTGCTCGCTTGTGTACTCTCATGTGCTATCATGTTCGGTCATGTTTCTCATGAATCTCATGTATAACCTATATTTCATGTGCACTCATTTATGAGCCTTCATGTGAATTTTATGTGCACCCATTTATGGGCCCCATATGAACTTTATGTACACTCATGTATGAGCTCTCATGTATACTTCATGTGCACCCATTTATGGGCTTCATGTGAAAACCATGTACGTAACATAACTTGTCTGGATCCTTGTGTACTGATTGGGGTATGGAGGAGTATAAATAGTCATATGAACAATTCCAAAATAGTATAGCCATGTACGCCTCTTTAGTATAGCCATGTACAAATCAAGCCGTTCACATGTCGACTTTATACTCTAAATCACTAGTCAATGGTAGCTCTCTACTTATAATAGATATTTATATTACAGTTCTCTCTCTCTGTTTACATCATGTACTTTCTTTCAGTTTCATGTATCGTACTCTCTTGCATGTTTATATTCTCTAACTTGTTATGATCTGCGTGAGATGTATTGTACTTGCTCCCGTCCTGACTGGACCTGTTAAAAATTTGACAGAAGATGATGAGGAACCCTGCACCCTTTACCTTGGAGCTTGCCTAGATGACACTCGCGACCTGGACCCCTGGGGAGGTTCAGGCAGCTGCTGAGGATGATACCCATTGCATAGTTTAGATAGTCTAGATTGTTTCCTTTTTCATGTTTAGTTGTTGTCCTTATTTTCAGAGTTGTATATTTAGACATGTTGATACTGGTAGTATTTGACTTATGTTATTATATTCTGTTGTACCTCAGTTAAGGATTTTCTTATCTATTTTATCGTGTCATATTCTATCTCTAGTTGTGATTGAGTTGTACCTTCTGTGATTAGCCTCCAGTTGGAGATTATTCTATATTGTGTTAGTATAGTTCATGACCTAGAATAGCGTTCTACCGCCGACACTGCGGCGTAGGCTGGGCGCTATTACGTACTCGTACCCTCACGGTGGGTGCGGGTCGTGACACATAAGGTCACCTTTGGCTCCCGCAAAGCTTCCTGTTAGCTCGACCTTGGTCGGAACCATTTCTGGAGCCGTCGTCCCTCCAAGGGACCCTAAGCTATCAAGTATACTTCACTTTTGGACTATATCATCGGATCCAATGTCTGCCACCAGCCCTTTAAGTTCTGCATAGATGGCTCCTTCGAAGAGTTTGGCTACCGTGAAGCCTGACCTTGAAGTTGTCGTTAGTAAGGCAGAGCCTGCAGATGCTAAGATCCCAGCGGCACCTGGGTTGAGGTCTCCTCAAAGGGACTCAAATCCTGAAGCTTTAGTGGTCGGTGGTTCGACGAGTGGGACTGCTCCACCGAGATAAAGCATAATTTCACCGCTAAGTTTCTTCATCTGCCCGTCTCATACGAGAATCCTGACGGCTGCCCCTATGAGCCTCAAGCATTAGTCGAGGTGGAAGAGTACGTAAAGTTCCTTATTGAGGCTGTGTACAAGATTTTGAGAAGGAGGATATCCACTGTGCTGGGGGAAGGTCAAAGTTTTGCGACAGCCAAGGCAATGGTGCTCCCATAAATCGGCTTGATATGGTCTCATCAGGGCCATGACAATATGACTGAGATCCTGGAAGTATCGATTGCCGAGCTCGACCACCATCTTACTGAACCCTAGAGCATCCAACAGAATGATCGCTCTGTCCTGATAGAGGCAGAGCAGGATAGGTTGGCGACTAAAGTTGAGTCAGCTTACATGTCCACCCTAGCCGTCCTGGAGCAGAGTTTGGCCGATGCTGAAACCAAGGAGCAAGAACTTGCATCGACGACGGAAGATCGGGCCATCCTCAGAGAGACTTTGGAAAACCGTATGGCGGAGATTGATAATAATATCCGTCTACTACAGGAACAACGGTCCCAACTTCTGATAGATTCTGATCAGGCAACCATCGAACACATCGCGCTTAAGAATGAAGCGACAGAACTCATTCGACATGTGGCCTATCTGTTCCACATGAAGAAGGAGCTGGACGCCAAGTATGCTGTTGTCGTTGCCTCCGAAGACAAGGAAGCGATGTATCGTGAAGCTGAATGCCGAGTGTTGGTGATTGTTGAATCTTAGCTCAGGGGGGGAATGTTTGCCGCTTGAAGAAAGCAATTGTTGGGCTCAAGCAGTCCCATTGACTAAGAAGGGGCGCATGGTTTGACAATTTCAGTAAAGCCTTACTAGACATAGGATTCAAAAGAAGTGATGCCGACCAAGAGAGGCTTTAAAGCATCACATTGACGAGCTGTATACCGACCCTTAGCTTTGTTATCCTTTTGTGCTTTTTATTTTCTTTTGTTTGTTTTGGTTTTTGAGATGTAGTCCTTTTTTCTCCTTTTTGATGAAAGAAATGAAAAACTTTTGCTTGCTCATTTGTCGTGAACTTGGGATTTTGTGGACTTAACATCTTTGGCGCACTTGGATTTTAGGTGCAGATGATAAGTTGAGATGGTATTAGAAATTGGGTTAACCAACATGTTTACTCATAGGTAATGTGGACATGATAAACATGGGATTTGTGATAGAATCTTCTTATTCAGAGGTGATAAGAACATGGTAAGAATAGACTCTATGGGAATATAAAGAACAACTTAGAGGTAATATGGACGTGGATGTTCTATAGGTAGAGTGTAACAACAAGGGAGTTGTTGACTAAGAATGTTTACTCAAAAGTAATATGGACATGGTAAACATACATTTTAGCGTTATAAGCTCAATAGAGATGTAGGAAACAACTCAGAGGTGATACGTACTTGGAAGTTTCTTACTAGGGGAGTGATGAGAGAAAGTCCTAGAGCGGCTGGGCTCCAGAACATATGACAATCAAGGGGAGGTGAATTCGGTTGTCAATTTTATTAATTTTTGTTAGGGATGTAGAAGTACATGTCGAAAGGCTTCAAGCATAGTACTTCTTTAGGAACTTGCCATTGATTGGCATCATAAACAAGTTCCTGTTAGGTTTTTCGAGTCAGTAGGCACCGTTAGAGTACACCGTCTCTATGATGAAGGGCCCTTCCCACTTGGGTTCAAACTTTCCTGATGTTTTGTGAGTCATCACCATTGGCCTTTGACTGATAGGACAAGGTCACCCACTTGGAAAGTCCTTTGCTTGACTTTCTTGTTGAAGGCTTCAAAAATACGAGCCTGATAGAGCTCGATGCGTTGTTGAGCCTAAAGATATTTTTTATCAAGCGTCTCTAGCTCTTGTAGTCGACGACGTTGATTATCTTCCACTATCAATTGATTTGTAATGGCCACTCGCAGCAAGGGAATCTGGACCCTAAAAGAAAGGACAACTTCGCTCCCGTATACCAGGAAAAATAGTATGTTATCTATTGGGGTCCGTATCGTTGTACGATAGGCCCACATGCATTCATACAACTTCTCGTCACAATTGCATTTATTAGACGACACGACTTTCTTGAGGAGTTTGACGATCATTTTATTGAAGGCTTCGGCCAACCCGTTTCCGTCGGATTGTATGCAGTCGATACCATGTTTTAGATGCAATTTTTACCACAAAATCTTCTAAACGTATAGACTATGAATTATGAACCGTTGTCGTGGATGATCCTCCGGGTACCCCTAAAATGGTAAATAACATGATGCTTAATGAAGTTAATCACCTTTGAGCTCTTTACCTCTGATAGAGGTACCGCTTCTGCCCAATTAGAGAAGTAGTCAGTGATTGCCAGAATAATGCGATATCCCTGGATAACGAAGGGATAATTAGGTCGACTATGTTCATACCCCAAGCTTCAAATGGCCAAGAGGCGACCATAGGATATAGGAACTCCGAAAGCTGATAAATGAAGTCAGCGTACAACTGGCAGGCTCGGCATTTCTTGGCATATTCGACGGCATCTGCCATCACGGCGGGCCAATAATAGCCCAAGCATCGGATCGATCTTGTTGCTTAGGACCAGGTTGATAAGCTCTGCAGGTACCGTCATAGACTTCCTAGAGAGCTATAGTCGCTTTATCGTTTAATAAGTACCAAGGGAGAAGTCCGTCGTATGAACGGCGATACAACATTTTGGTCGTCGTATCATAGTAGAACCGAAGAGAGCATCTTTTTATAAATATCGCTTCCTTTGGGTCGTCTGGGAGGATTCCATAGACTGCAAAGTCTATAAATGGAAATTGCCAATCCCGAACGTTAAAATCGGTGTCTGCCGACATAACATGGTTTAGACACATCATGTTTTTAGGGCCCAACAGTTCTCGATCAATTACCGTGACGAAGTGTTGAGTCCCCAGAGGTGCTGCCAAGGAGGCAGCGAGGCCAGCTGTAGCGTCGGCCTCTAGATTTTGTAACCATGGTACGTGTTCTATGAATAACCTGGTGAAGGTATAGATAATACCCAGGGCCACTTGTGATAAGGAATCAAGTCTTCATGGCGTACTTCGTACTATCCTCGAACCTGATTGAACATGAGTTTCGAACCGCCATAGGACTCGAAATATTCAACCCCAGTTATTTTGCCAACTAGAATCCCATAATAAGCGCATTGTACTCCGCCATAATGTTGGAGCATGACTCTGCGAGGGAGTAGGTACACTGGATGACCAGGTTGTCTGGAGAGACCAAGAATACCCCACTTCTGCGATGATTTGACCTTTAGGGCCCGTTATCGAAGCACCATTGAAGAACATCCACCAGACGGAGTTCTCTTCGACGATATTGGATTCCAACACTTCGTCTGGAATGTCTTCGTAGAGTTTGGATGTATTCGTTATCAAATATGGGGATAAAAAGTCGAATAATGCTTGACCCTTGACAGCTTTTTATGGAAAAATACCTTATCATATGGTGATAAGAGTATTGCCCATGTAGCCAATCGAGAGTGTAGTGCTCCTGGCTTCGTTATGAGGACCCTTAGTAGAATGACTCGGGATATGACATGGATCATTTGACCCGTCACATAGTGACAAGTCTTCTGAATGGCAAAGACCATAGCTAGGCACTCTTTCTCGACGGGGTTGTACCGGTGTTCGGCCCTAATCATTGTCCTACTTAGATAATAGATGGCTTGTTCATGGCCCGCATCGTTGTTCTGGGCTAGCAAGGCACCAAGAGAGAGGTCTATTGTGCGAACATAGAGCATGAATGATTTTCCTAGTACCGAAGCTACTAGCACTAGAGGATTTGTGAGATAAGCTTTGATGTCGTCGAATGCCTTTTGACACTCTTCAGTCCAAACGAAGGAAACTCCTTTCCTCATGAGTTTGGTGAAGGGTTGGCACCGTCTAGAAAGATTTGCTATAAATCTTTTGATATATGCGAGACATCCTTGCAGGCCTCAAAGTTCTCTCAGATTCTTCGGAGGGCTTATCTCTAGGATAGCTTTGGTATTTTCAGGGTCGACGTGGACACCCTTTACAGTGATGATAAAATCCAAGAACTTACCGCTAGAAACCCTGAGGAAGAATTTAGCTGGGTTCGTCTTGAGTTGATGTGCCCGCATGAGATCAAAGACCATCTTTAGATCCTGTAGGTGATCGCCCCGAGAGCAACTTTTAACAACGATGTCATCCACATATATTCAACTGTCTTGTGAAGATGCTTGCGGAAGATGGTGCTCATAGCTCGCTGGTATGTTGCACCTGTATTCTTCAATCCAAAAGGCATCACTGTATAACAGAAAACCCCTTCAGAGTTCTAAACGACGTGTGCTTCTCGTCGTCGGGGAACATCTTGATCTGGTTGTAGCCCAAATATCCATCCATGAAGGATATTAGTTCAAATCCATAGGTGTTGTCGATCATCACGTCGGTGATCGAAAGAGAAAACTCATCTTTTGGACAAGCGAAGTTGAGGACCGTGAAGTCGATGCAGACTCGGATCTTACCGTTCTTTTTAGTAACAAGAATGATTTGGCTACCCAGTCGGGGTGCAGTTCTTCGCGGATAAACCTACTGGTTATGAGTTTGTCCACTTCCTTCTCAACAGCGTCTATGATATAAGGATGGAAGCGTCACTGTTGCTTCTTAACAGGTTTAGCGTTAGGCAAAATGTTAAGTCGATACATTGTGACTCGTAGGTCTAAACCCGGTATGTCTTCATAGCTCCAGGCAAAGACGTCGATGTCTTCCTTGATAAGCTTTATCAAGGATTCTCGATCTTCTCATGTCAGGCTTTTGCTGATGAAGATGGGTTTAGGTGAGGATTCATCGTTCAAGTCGATTTCTTTAACTTCATCTTCAGTGGGAGGTTCTCGTTGTTCGAAACGAGATTCCTATTAAGCTCCCAGGGGTCGAGCCTAGGGATCTTCTTCAAAGAATTCCAACGCTTGATTGTTATCCTCTTCGAGAGGGTGTGCAAATGTCATAATGATTGACAACACTTTCATGAAGATTGGGCCGATGCTAGTGTCGGAGTCCCAAGTCGAGGCTTCGGATGAGTAGGAATGTACTATAGCTCCATCGTCCGAGCTTTTCGAGGTTGTTGTAGGCGATATGTTACCTACCCCCGTCGAGTGCAGTGGTAGTAGTCTTGAGGGTTCCCCTTTGGAACATGAAGTCGTAGCGAAAGACGTCGACCTTTTCCATAATTCAAGCCTTTACCGCTTTCCAAGTCATAATCATTCTTCTAGATGAGGTACTTTGCTTGATTAGTGTAACGATATATTTGCAATCTATCGTTATCCGGCTCTGGTTCGGGTGGAGAGAGATCCTGATCGCGTTCAACCTTGCCGAAGATGATGGTTTTTTGTCCTTATTCCGTGGCAAAACTATATAATAAACTCTGTGGTACAGGACGACCCGATTTATGTTATTTATAGTCGTTACTTGTGTTTGTAACGATACTAAGGCATTATCTAGAGCATACATAGCTTCCAATATGGAAGATTATAGTAGTTCAAAGACAACCTTTTATTAATAAAATAAGGGATCTTGTCCTGAGGAATTATATCGTCAAGGGAAGGTGCATTAACATTGGCAGATATGTAATCCCCTAGTTCTTCATCTATCAGAAGTGGAGTAGCCTTTTGAGAAGGTATATGAGCTTTTTGTCGTATCTTGGCGACCTATGGAGCGGACGACCTGGCAGGAGGAGTTGCCAGAGACCTTCTTGGTAGTCTAACCTTGATAGGTTCTTGAGCCCGGCCTGGGAATTTGAAGACCAAAGGAGCCAGAGCCTTCCTATGAAGTTGGCTACAAGAGGAGCAGATACTAGGGAGGCTTCCCCTTGAGTCAAACCCTCAACGGTGCTTCTGTTACTACCTCGACTTCTGCTTCAGCCTCGGCTTCGGCCTCTGCCACATCATTAGTATAGTTGGCCTCATCGTCTAAGTGGATTGATTTCTATAGATCGGCATCAGTGAAGAATGTCTCAATGTCTCTGAAAGGATCGACATCAGCTAACTCCTTTCTGACAATGCCACTGCTAGATACGTATTTCATACACTAGTGGAGGGTAGACCGCACCAACATATACACGTGTATCCACGGACGACCTAGCAAGATGTTTTAGTTAATATCAGCATCGATGACGTAGCAAGTCACCTCTGTTTGGAGGTCGCCAATATGGCACTTTAGACGAATCTTGCCTAAGGGTTCACTTTTTCTGGCATTGAAGCCGCTGATTGTGGTGTTAGATGCAGTCAACCGGTGCATAGGTATCCCCAACATCTGGAGCAGAGTTCGAGGGATAATGCTGAGAGAAGGCCCTGGATCAATTTGAATCCAGTCTACCTTGATGGCACCATTGCAACCTATATAATACAGCGGTCTATTGTGTCAATTATTCTTGAGCAGCATGTCCTGTTGAGTGAAAGTAATGTTGGAGATGATTTTTCTAACACCATGGCATTACGGATATGCGGCTAGGTCCTCTTCAGGCTGCGGGACCAGACTGATGGAAGACTTGGCGTCTTTCAATGCTTCGCATAGAGCGTTTAGAGTATCTTTAGAGAGTCGAAGAAGCTCAAACAGTGATAGCCGAGACGAAGTATTAGCGAGCTGCGCCAATATGTCAAAGTTGTGGGGCTTAGTCAACCCCGAAGCACCTTCTTCTCTCAGAGGCTTGTCGAAATGAGCCTCTTTTTGCCTCTGTTTGTCTGTCGCCGGAGGCTAGGATGGACCCTCCCCTCGGGCAGCGGTAGTATTACCGGGAGGCACCTCCTCAGTCGGAACATCCTCCTACTGTGTGTTCTACTGTGACCGCGTCACCACTGTAATGGCTTCCTCCGGAGAGGAAGTGACCAATCGGCAAGACTTGGACTTCTTGTCTTTGGTTTTGATAATAGGGTGTACCACCGGTTAAGTCAGCTCCGGAGCTGGATCTGGGTGAACCCACATATTTTTGCCCCAGGATGTAGTGAGTGGCACCAGCCCACTCACGTTGCCACGGGTCGGTGGAAGGTTGGTTACTTCCATTGTCGCCTTAGGAATGGGGACGACGCCATCTTGGGCCACATTTGGCGGCAAGGTGCCAAACTGGAGGGACACCATATTTGCAGAGATTGTCTTGTCCTCATAGTCGACAGAGAGGACATTCGTATTGATCATAGATTAGATATAGTTCTTTAATATGTAGCAGTCCCGAGTTGGGTGTCCAACGAACCGATGGTAGTAGCAATACCTCGGATCACCAACTCTGTCCACCTCGTCGGGACGCTTAGGATCGGGCAACTTGATTTTGTCGTCTTGCATCAGCACCTCGAAAAGCTGCAAGGTATCTTTTTTATTAAAGGAGTAGACCTCCTTCTGCCGCGGTGCGATTGGTGGCTTCTGGGTAGGAACTGCCGCACCCTTGGAAGTATTGACGGTTAAGGCCTGCTTTCCCTTTGACTCACGCCCGTTGTTGTTACTATTGGAGGGGTGCTTCCCTTTATCGTCGAACGAATGGAAGTTGAGTCCCAAGAGACAAGCATCTCGGGCCTTCATTTTAGCGCTCTCGACCCCAATGATGAGTGCGGTCCAGTCCTTGTACTGGGTAGAATTAACCCAGAGTTTAAATGTCAGCGTTATGTTCTTCCGACAGGAGTCCGTCAACACCAGTTCAGGAATACCGGGTGGTAACCTCAGACATGCTTGACGAAAGCGCTCGATTTATGCTCGAACTGACTTTTCTTCTTCTGGGTGATTTTTATGAGGGCGAACATGGTCATGCCCATTCTGCTATCATAAAATCGAAAGAGAAAAAGGCGCTTCAGGTCCTCGAAAGAGGATATGGAGTGATCGGGGGGCTACAAAACCATTCATAGGCTACCCCTTTTAATGCCTCGATAAATAGACTTGCCAGCAAGGCGTCATCCTTTGGCAAGTGCCCCGTCATGAAGGCAAAGTATGTCAGATATCGGCAGGATTACTCCTTTCCGTCGAATGGTGCCAATGTTTGTGGTTTATACTTGGGAGGATAAACCATGTTGTTCCACTCGGGAGGATAAACCACGTTGCCAGGTCCCTAGCTTATGACGCCCCTCCTGCATGTCTTTTGCCTCTATATGGGTGCGTATATTCCTTATGAGCTCGAACATTTCCTTCGTTGAGGCAGGATCTGGAGGCCGAGGTAGGGCATGTTGGTTGGTCCCAAAGGGAGCCGATACCCCAGGTAGAGTGTCCAGGTAAGTCCCGGAAGGCACCCATTGTGGTGGCTTATTTGATTCTTCGTTAGCACCGGGTCCGAACTTGCAGAGGTTGGAATCCTGGCAGGAGGTTGGGAGCCAAGGCATTCCGGATCTCAAACACAAGCTGTGTCAAGGACTGCATGGAGGTGGATAGAGTTTTAAGGCCCGACTCCAAGGTGTCCATGCGATGTACGAGATCCGGAGCCGAAGCATCTCCTTTTTCTTTATTGCCACCCCCAGTTATGTAGACATGTATGACATGTCATACCCCGATCCTGGGAGATTGAAAACTAGCCACTAGGCGTGATGTCGTACAAGTATAGATCACACTTGTACAAGACAAAACTATTAGAGTTTCCGATATTTCTTAGAAAATAACGACATTACAGCAAACCAAGCAGATAAATTGAATTTACTACAAAATATGAAGAAAATGTATCTCTTTATTAATAATTGCAACAAATTACAAGACTTGTAGCTGAATACAGAGTTTACAACATATTACAAGATAATTGAATAGCCAACTGAATATGTACTTGCCATTTAATTAGGCTACAACTGAATATGCCGACTTTGCTTACAATGAACTTGCTAATTTGGCTACAATCTCACTGGTACATCTGAATTATACTGTTCCATTTATTATGTCCCGTATAGCAGAAGACATCATCTTGTAAGAAGAGCTTCTGCACAGCCATTCGATTTATCGATGCCAAGTACTGATTAAACAATTTTTCCCTATGCACGAGCACCTATAAAAATGCCTACAAACGTGGCTCAATATATCATCTATGTACTGGCGAGCGATGCTGGCCCAACTCACCTATGAAGGCAACACTAAGTAATCATGTTATAGAACATTATTAAAAGTGATCTTTCGCGTTACCTTAGGGTCAATTAGCAATTCATATCCGACAGAAGTAAAACATACATCTTATATATAGCCAGCATAATGTAAAGCATATGTTATCATGCTTTGGTGATTTCTTAGTGTTGTCTTTATAGGTAAGTTGGGCCAGCACCGCTAGCCAGTACATAGATGATGTATTGATCCACGTTTGTGGTCATTTTTATAGGTGCTCGTGCATGGAGGAAAATTGTTTGATCAGTGCTTGGCATCGATAAATCGAATGGGTGTGCAGAAGCTCTTTTCATAAGACGATGTCTTCTGCTATACGGGACATAATATATGGAACAATGTAATTCAGATATACCAATGAGATTGTAGCCAAATCGGTAAGTTTATTGTAAGCAAAGTCGGCATATTCAGTTGTAGCCTAAATGGGGAATATATATTCAGTTGGTTATTCAAGAGTCTTGTAATCTGTTGTAAATTATGTATTCAGTCGCAAGTCTTGAAATATGTTACAATTATCAATACAGAGATATATTTTCTTCATATTCTGTTGTGAATTCAATTTATCTGCTTGGTTTGCTGCGATGTTATTGTTTTCTGAGAAATACCAGAAACTGTAATGGTTTTTCCTTATACAAGTGTAATCTAGACTTATACGGCATCACGCCCAGTGGCTAGTTTTCGATCTCTCGGGATCGGTGTGTGACATAATAGTATCAAAGTATGGCTTTACGTCCTTGGATTCTTATTCGATTTATTTTAAATCAAAGTTGATACAATGATGATTCAAAGCTGCTTTCGCGATGACTCAAACGTTACTTTCGCGATTACTCAAAGTTGCTTCTGCAAAGAAATCAAAGTTGCCTCTACGATGGCTCAAAGTGCTTCCGCGATTATTCAGTATTACTTCCAAACTATTCTATGTTGCTCCCTTGACTGAAAGTCCGTTGATCCTCCTGGCCCCTCACAGGATGTTCCATACAATAAGTCTAAATATGTGGGCTATGATTTGTGTACTGTAATAAATTCTTAATAATACCAAAATGAATAATAATGATACGATGCTATAAAAAGTTGGTAATGTGTGCTTGATGTCTTTAAGTGTGAGATTCATAGAAGCCGATTATTATGACGCAATCGATACTGGGTGATGGTATGGTATGTGGAACAGAATGTGCATGGCTTCAGTGAATGTAAATTGACAGAACTTTGAGTTGGCTTATGTGTGTTGGCTTGGTTATGCTTCAGATGCGAGGCAATTAGTTGGTATTTGTTGTCGACAGGGCCACCTCGGAATGAATAGTACATAATGGACATTGGTCTGATGCGAAAAGGAATATTATGTCAGTAATGGCTTGAGCTCTGAGTGGTATATGACCCAACCCTCTTAGTAATAAGATGACCCTTGACCATGTTCATAATATAGTGATTGCTTTACCTATAAGGTATTGGATAGTATCAAGTTGTATCTGGGATTACGATTGATACATGACGGCTAGGCGCGTCCCTTGATTATTATGTTCGGATAACTCGTTACGAGATTTTGATGTGTTCGGATGAACCATCGCTAGACTCTGACGGTTAGCATTATGTTGGGTAATTGAGAATATGAAATGAATGTCTTGCTTGGAAATGGTACGAATTATAGATTCAGGCGATGACTTGAATCAGTTGAGTAAAATAATTGTAGGCTCAGTAACGATGGTGGGGTGTTGCTATCAAAAGATTTGGGAGAATAACATAGACCGAATATTGAATGATATTGGAATTGAGTAATTGGAATTGTATATTGGACATCAACAACTGATAGTAATGTTAGGCGCTTATCGGGATGTTACGAATGATTTAGAAGGTGCAAAAAGTTGCATCAGTGATCCAAAAAGTTAATGAACGGACTTGAGGAAATCGATGGCCTTTGCACACGGGCAATTATGCTTGAGAGAATTAGATGTGTCCCAAATTAACAAGTTATGGCCCTTGATTTTTGAAGCATAGAGAATGAACACTTGTTCCTTGATGCATGAAATAATAGATGTTCCTGTCACGACCCGCACCCGCTTCTCGGGCGCGAGCTCGTGAGCAAGCCAGCTATGTAACAAGCGGACTCCAGCCCGACTCGAATACTATAAGCTGTCCAGAATAGGGTATCATGTCTAATCTAAACTATATCTCAATCTACAAGAATCATATAAAACAAGAATGAACAAGTATGGGTCGTGGTCTGCAGCCCACTAGCATATATGTCCGATTAGACTCCAAGAATAGTATGAGTCTATAAACTAAACTGATAAGCAGGATATATCATGAAAGCACGAGAAAGATAGTAAATCAATAATACTAACAAAATACCAGAATCATGCGATTGAAGTCAACTACCACATGCTCAGCTAACTAACTCCGTGCAATCAGCTACCTGAAGAGATCATCAGATCCTCAGAGGACTAGCAAGATACAAAAAACATGTCTACTAATATGACAGTAAATAACATATATGGAGGATAAGAACACTGCAAGAAGAACATCTAAGAACGACGAGTCGTGTGGAAATGTAATACTAGACTTGGCTAACTATCAATCAGAACTCTTATAGCTTGTAGTACAATGCAAGATACTCCCAATCTATAGTGTTTCAATTGACGTACAAAGCAGGATACTCTCAGTCGAGATTAACCAATTCTAGTATCGATCTCCTCTCCTAAAGGATACAAGGTCAAGCAGACTCCTACAAATTGTAGTACAATGCAAGATACTCCCAATTCATAGTGCCGTAAATCAAGTCAATCAATCAATCAATATATGCTATAGGTCGTAGTATAATGTAAGATACTCCCAATCTATAGTATATCTCAAGTCAGGTCAATCAAGCAATATCAAGATAAAAGAATCGGCTATAGATCGTAGTACAATGTAAGATACTCCCAATCTATAGTATGTCTCAACTGTAGTACAATGCAAGATACTCCCAGTCAAGAATGGTCAAGTCAAGGACAAATATAGAAACTGACAACTCAATTACGAGACAAGGTAACATGAAAAGACCAATAATCAAGCAATGTCGAATATCCTATACGTACACGTAATCTAGAACAAGTAAAACAATCAAGGAAAAACCAACCACAATATGGAAATCATGTGACAATATGAAAAAGGAATACAATAGAGAAAGAGAAGAACAATGTAAATACTGTATATGTTCGGCAAGGTATACTTGCCTGTTGTCTGCTACTGCGGTGCTGTCTGACTAGTGTCCTCAACCGAAAGTGTAGAGGATCCAAGTTGCCCTATATAATATATTATAATCAATACTAGCACAAAATAATCTAAGCAATAACAAAGGATAAGATCGTCGCACAACATCAACTAACACTGTGATGTTCATGCCAACAATTCAACAGTTACATGGCATTGGATAACGTACCAATAATCACATACCATGCTACGGTCTAACATGTCATGAGGGTCTTGTACATCCTGGTATCATACGTACATATAGGCATTTACATGAATTAGATAAGTGTAGTCCTATACGTACGTAAGTACGTCACATTGTCGTAAAGCTCTCAATGGCACTAACCTACACATCGGGCATGCATGTGACCTCTTAAACACGCATCTTAACGTCAAATAAAACTGAAATAATCATGAATTAAATTATAAAATTATTATTAGTTAGTGAAGAATTACTAAAATAATTATCATTGCATGCACAAAGTTCCGTTGCGCATCGACTAGGTGTTCTAGCAACTTGATAACTAGTTTGTGCATGCAAAGTTGCCAACTTGAATAAAAACTCATTTAATATATAAAAATATATTAATTAATATTCTGAAATTTATTATTTAATTTCTGAAATTTAGTTTTTAATAGTTAAAATAGCAACATGCATCAAACTAGGTTTAATATGGTTACCACGTTGTCATGCCTCGGATTTGTGTCATCTAAGAGTAGTTTTGCATATAAAATTAGGGTTTCTCATGCATGGGGATTTCATCATTGCCATCTAATATGTTTATGGGTTCATACAAGCTTTTCCCATGGAAAAATTAAATACTAAATAGAAGTTAAGGAACTTACATAATTGTGATTACGACGGAGGCTTTTCTTGCGACACGGACATTTCGGAGCGCCAAATGGACTCCAAACTTCACGAAACTTGAGGGGGTGCTTTGGGGCTTCACGTAGGGTGTAGAACTTCAGTTTGGATGGGTTTGGGGTGATGTTTTCCAGCGTGTATAGCAGGTGCAACCAGTAGCACTATTTCGGTAAAAAAATAAAGGGTTTCTACTACTAGTTTAGGGTTTGTCGACTTGTGGGAGCTGTTTTGGTGTATGGGAATGAGGGAGAAGGAAGTGGAGAAGGAGAGGAAAAGGGGAAGAGGTCGTGGAAGAGAGGGGGAGGCTATAGAGGGGTTGGCCACAAGATGGGAGGAAGTTAGGGTTAGGGTTTTGAGAGGGGAGGCTTGGGCTTCATGTAAGGAGTTGGTTTTGGGCCCATTGAAGAGATTTAATGGGCTTTAACCTATGGTTCAGATCTATGGGGTTTGATTTATCCCTTAGTAAGGCTTTGGGTTCACTTGGGTCAAGTTGTTTGGTCTTGGTTGGATTTGAGTGGAAGTGCACAAGAAGGTTCACTATCGGAGTCTTAAATATGAAGTTTGTTGTGCATCTACAAGGCTTGAGTGTGCAAAATATATATTGTTGAGTAGGGAATTAGTGTGGGTTAGTGTAAAGGTCTAATAGGAATTGGTTTGAGAGTCAAAGTAGGGTGTTTGGGCTTGGTTGGATTCAACAAGTCAAATAATGGTAGTTTTACGATAACAATGGTTCATGATGTTTGTTAATATTTATTTCATAGGTAAAGACGCAAGTATGTATGCATATAATCAAAAGATCCACAAAATTCACAAAATAGTTGTCATAGTTTTTAGATAAAAATGTCACTTGAATATCAAATAATTTTGACACCTATATTACATATATGACAAATACTTACGGAATATATTTAATACATTATTAAATAAGTATCCCATACACACATAAGATATATATATTGACATAGACGTTTTTGGACACACCGCATGACTACATTGGCTTGGGTTCGGTTCGGGTCCAATCGGGCTAGTTTGGGTTTAGGTCAGGTCCGAGCTAGTTCGGTCTAGCCGGGTCTCCTAAAAGTCAATATACTTAATAATAAAAATTAAAATTATTTATAGGGTCATGTCACAACTTAGCTTGGTTTTCCTAGTTCGGACACACTTATGATTTGGCCTTTCCTACCATGGCTAATACACTAGTCAAAGCATGTCACTGCACTATCCGTGCCACGGTTTCTAGTCATCTTGCACTCCATAACTCAACTATGACTTAAAACATTCTACCGTAATAATTAACTAATTAGTTATTTATAAAATTCTAAAAATTACCATTTAAATCAAATAAATAATAATAATAATATTTTAAATTTTCTGGGAAGGAAAGCTATAAATCTACCCACCTTAAAAATAATTTTGTCCTCGAAATTCTAATTCATAACTATTCCTTAAAATTCAAAGCCTATTATTACCTTAATCTCCTCAATTTAATTCCTCAAAATATTTTATAACATTCTCCTAGCCATTTCGTAACTACGAATCCTCGAGAATTTTTACCCACCTTTGGTCACACTACTCCTCAAACTAAAATCTTATAATCTTCTAACTAGTTGCTAACAATCTTACCAACAGATATCTAGGGCATATGGCATCTATAATCCCTCATATATCTATAAACAACCAAATATTCAACAATCAAGAAATATTATACTATAACTTAAGAATTTCTGATGAATTCTAGACAGCACGATCGTTCGTCACCTCGAAATAGGAAGAGACGAAAATTACTGGTTCGGACAGCAAGGAAGAATAATCGAGAACAAATATGAGGTTTCAAAGACGGTAGAGAAATTTCTAAGAGAATTTTCAAGGCAGAGTGGATTGAGATTTCTAAGGGTTTAGTCATATTCGCAGGCTCGTATCAGTACAGTTACGTAACCGATATGATATGCTCTGACCTGCATGGGCCACCACAAAAACATGTCATGACCCGCACCCGCTTCTCGGGCGCGAGCTCGTGAGCAAGCCCGCTATGTAACAAGCGGACTCCAGCCCGACTCGAATACTGTAAGCTGTCCAGAATAGGGTATCATGTCTAATCTAAACTATATCTCAATCCACAAGAATCATATAAATAAGAATGAACAAGTATGGATCGTGGTATGCAGCCCACTAGCATATATATCCGATTAGACTCCAAGAATAGTATGAGTCTATAAACTAAACTGATAAGCAGGATATATCATAAAAGCACGAGAAAGATAGTAAATCAATAATACTAACAAAATACCAGAATCATGCGATTGAAGTCAACTACCACATGCTCAGCTAACTAACTCCGTGCAATCAGCTACCTGAAAAGATCATCAGATCCTCAGAGGACTAGCAAGATACATAAAACATGTCTACTAATATGACAGTAAATAACATATATGGAGGATAAGAACACTGCAAGAAGAACATCTAAGGACGACGAGTCATGTGGAAATGTAATACTAGACTTGGCTAACTATCAATCAGAACTCTTATAGCTTGTAGTACAATGCAAGATACTCCCAATCTATAGTGTTTCAATTGACGTACAAAGCAGGATACTCTCAGTCGAGATTAGCCAATTCTAGTATCGATCTCCTCTCCTAAAGGATACAAGGTTAAGTAGACTCCTACAAATCGTAGTACAATGTAAGATACTCCCAATTCATAGTATCGTAAATCAAGTCAATCAATCAATCAATATATGCTATAGGTCGTACTATAATGTAAGATACTCTCAATCTATAGTATATATCAAGTCAGGTCAATCAAGCAATATCAAGATAAAAGAATCGGCTATAGATCGTAGTACAATGTAAGATACTCCCAATATATAGTATGTCTCAACTGTAGTACAATGCAAGATACTCCCAGTCAAGAATGGTCAAGTCAAGGACAGATATAGAAACTGACAACTCAATCACGAGACAAGGTAACATGAAAAGACCAATAATCAAGTAATGTCGAATATCCTATACGTACACGTAATCTAGAACAAGTAAAACAATCAAGGAAAAACCAACCACAATATGGAAAACATGTGACAATATGAAAAAGGAATACAATAGAGAAAGAGAAAAACAATGTAAATACTATATATGTTCGGCAAGGTATACTTGCCTGTTGTCTGCTGCTGCGGTGCTGTCTGACTAGTGTCCTCAACCGAAAGTGTAGAGGATCCAAGTTTCCCTATATAATATATTCTAATCAATACTAAAACAAACTAATCTAAGAAATAACAAAGGATAAGATCGTCGCACCACATCAACTAACACTGTGATGTTCATGCCAACAATTCAACAGTTACATGGCATTGGATTACGTGCCAATAAACACATACCATGCTACGGTCTAACATGTCGTGAGGGTCTTGTACATCCTGGTATCATACGTATATATAGGCATTTACATGAATTAGATAAGTGTAATCCTATACGTACGTAAGTACGTCACATTGTCGTAAAGCTCTCAATGGCACTAACCTACACATTGGGCATGCATGTGACCTCTTAAACACGCATCTTGACGTCAAATAAACTGAAATAATCATGAATTAAATTCTAAAATTATTATTAGTTAGTGAAGAATTACTAAAATAATTACCATTGCATGCACAAAGTTCCGTTGCGCATCGACTAGGTGTTCTAGCAACTTGACAACTAGTTTGTGCATGCAAAGTTGCCAACTTGCATAAAAACTCATTTAATATATAAAAATATATTAATTAATATTCTGAAATTTATTATTTAATTTCTGAAATTTAGTTTTTAATAGTAAAAATAGCAACATGCATCAAACTAGGTTTAATATGGTTACCACGTTGTCATGCCTCGGATTTGTGTCATCTAAGAGTAGTTTTGCATATAAAATTAGGGTTTCTCATGCATGGGGATTTCATCATTGCCATCTAATATGTTTATGGGTTCATACAAGCTTTTCCCATGGAAAAATTAAATACTAAATAGAAGTTAAGGAACATACGTAATTGTGATTACGACGGAGGCTTTTCTTGCGACACGGACATTTCGGAGCGCCAAATGGACTCCAAACTTCACGAAACTTGAGGGGGTGCTTTGGGGCTTCACGTAGGGTGTAGAACTTCAGTTTGCATGGGTTTGGCATGCTGTTTTTCAGCGTGTATAGCAGGTGCAACCAGCAGTACTATTTTGGTAAAAAAAAAAAAGGGTTTCTACTACTAGTTTAGGGTTTGTCGACTTGTGGGGGCTGTTTTGGTGTGTAGGAATGAGGGGGAAGAAAGTGGAGAAGGAGAGGAAAAGGGAAAGAGGTCATGGAAGAGAGGGGGAGGCTGTAGAGGGGTTGGCCACAAGATGGGAGGAAGTTAGGGTTAGGGTTTTGAGAGGGGAGGCTTGGGCTTCATGTAAGGAGTTGGTTGTTGGGCCCATTGAAGAGATTTAATGGGCTTTAACCTATGGTTCAGATCTATGGGGTTTGACTTATCCCTTAGTAAGGCTTTGGGTTCACTTGGGTCAAGTTGTTTGGTCTTGGTTGGATTTGAGTGGAAGTGCACAAGAAGGTTCACTATCGGAGTCTTAAATATGAAGTTTGTTGTGCATCTACAAGGCTTAAGTGTGCAAAATATATATTGTTGAGTAGAGAATTAGTGTGGGGGTAGTGTACAGGTCTAATAGGAATTGGTTTGAGAGTCAAAGTAGGGTGTTTGGGCTTGGTTGGATTCAACAAGTCAAATAATGGTAGTTTTACGATAACAATGGTTCATGATGTTTGTTAATATTTATTTCATAGGTAAAGACGCAAGTATGTATGCATATAATCAAAAGATCCACAAAATTCACAAAATAGTTGTCATAGTTTTTAGATAAAAATGTCACTTGAATATCAAATAATATTGACACCTATATTACATATATGACAAATACTTACGGAATATATTTAATACATTATTAAATAAGTATCCCATACACACATAAGATATATATATTGACATAGACGTTTTTTGGACACACCGCATGACTACATTGGCTTGGGTTCGGTTCAGGTCCAATCGGGCTAGTTTGGGTTTAGGTCAGGTCCGAGCTATTTCGGTCTAACCGGGTCTCCTAAAAGTCAATATACTTAATAATAAAAATTTAAATTATTTATAGGGTCATGTCACAACTTAGCTTAGTTTTCCTAGTTCGGACACACTTATGATTTGGCCTTCCCTACCATGGCTAATATACTAGTCAAAGCATGTCACTGCACTATCCGTGCCACGGTTTCTAGTCATCTTGCACTCCATAACTCAACTATGACTTAAAACATTCTACCGTAATAATTAACTAATTAATTATTTATAAAATTCTAAAAATTACCATTTAAATCAAATAAATAATAATAAAAATATTTTAAAATTTCTGGGAAGGGAAGCTACAGTTCCTTATGAGGCTCTGATGGCTGGAATACAAATATGTATCGAGATGTATTATTATGTTATAGACCCAGTCGGTGAATGATGTTATGCATGAATAACGATTTTGGGTGGAATATAGAATTGTTAGACTATGACTAAGCTAAATGAGTTATGTAATATCTACTAGATGACCGAGATACGAATGCTAAATGATTGTTGCCATAGAGATTGGATCGGTGCACGAGTAATAAATCTTCTTATGGAATCACACAAAGATGATGCAAAACAAATATTGATGGTTTACGTGAATTGCTAAGAGATTACCGTGTTTGGAGCAAGCGAAAAAAATTCATAGAGGAATGTTTCGGAAGAAATACGATTATACAGTTGCCCTATTTTGTTGGTTAAATAGTACAGACCGAACAGATAATCTAAAAAGTGGGAATGGAATATGTTGCAAAGAGCGCGAAGGAAAGAGATTATAAATTATAAACTATCGAAGTAACGATGCTGGATTATGACTCGGAATAGTTGGCCCAAATGAACAGACACATATTGAGTACGATATCAGAATGCAAGTAGGATTGAGCAGGTGATGCTGCGTCTATGTAAATAAAACTAGGATTTAGACGTTCGATGATAAAGTTTTATATGATGGCTTCGAGATTGACCCGTAAGAATTGTTGGATAGATTTTATCGGTTGTGGGTAAGTCTAGAATGAGACTTTGTTGGGTATAGCCCGAGGATGAGTACGGGTAGAAAGACTTGACCCTAGAATGTTAGTTGGTTGCCTAGAATGTTGGTTGGTTGCCTAGAGTGTCGGTTGGTTGCCTAAGTTTCGGATTTGTTGGCTATGATATTCAGTTGTTCGGTTTGGGAATAAGTTCATGAGATTGGGGTGGTGTCCCTTGTCCCTTAGATTGGTCGGATTATAGAATGTCCCTGAGATAATATAGAGTTGTCCCTATGATAAGAATTTGGTTGACTCTAAGATAAGTGATAAGTATGTCCCTATTAGCTATCCATCTCAGATGAGTTAGTTGAATGTCTAGTTTAGCTTAGGATAGATGGCCATTGAGACTTGACTGAATGTTAAGTAGATTGTTGGAGACCCGTTGGATGTCCCTATTGATGTTGCATGGGTATAATTGGAATGAGTGAGATATGTCGGGAGGTAAACTTCGGAATGGAATGAAGATTGAAAAATTCGATGTTACAATGTTGGACGAAATGACGGATTATGTTGGTTTCGAAACTTAATTGCCTTTATTCGGAATGTCAAAAATTGTTGGAACTGGTTGGATTGGATTGATTGGTTGGTTGAATCATATTGAGTTGTGCAAATTGATGGTAGTCGCCTTGAGACAGTCAGAATAACTTCATTGATGGATAATCGGATCAAAATTTAGAATAAGTTTACAACGGAATGGGATAGTTGTAACGCCCCAGTCCCAAAATACGTAGGACTAGGAGATCGTATACATGCCAGCCACGTATCGAGAGGACACTAGCCCAGCTTGAATACGTATAAGCTGTCTGGTTGTTCTAGATCAACTATATCTCAATCCACCAAATATCGATAATAATAACGAATCAAGTACACTAAGGCTGATCAGACCATAATACAATGATTCTAGAATAGAAAATGTATTAGAGTGGTTCCCAATAATACATTCATCATGAGCAAGCTAGAATAAAATGAAGCTTGCAAAAGACCAGGCTATAACAGAAACGAGAATCAAATATAGGACAAAATCTAAATACGGAAGAGAAAGATAAAAATATCAACTAAATATACCTGTAGACTTGGCGTAGCCACCATCCACCATCAATGTATCATACCTTCATCTAATACCTGGAGAGATCACCAAGTCCTGAGGGCACTAGCAAGACACATAATATACAAGCCTACTTTAACAGTAATAACATGCATGGAAAGAGAGAAAAATGATACAAGTAAGACTGAAGGGAGTACAATACTAGAAATAAAATATAAAAAAAATGGCATGCCTCGAGAATTATGCTAGTAAACGTGACTAAAAGGAAATCAAGGTAAACCGCAGCCCGGTAGTTGCTAACGGCCCTATAGATTGCAGCCCGGTGGTTGCCAACAACCTATAGTTAGTCTCAATCGCAGCCCGGTAGTTGCTAACGATTAAGAATGGTCAGGTATAGTCACGTCTATAACAAGGTCCTCGCCTAAAACTATAAGTCAATAAAGTCAAGTCAAACAGGTCAAATCCAAGTTAAGTCCAGGTCAAACATGTCAAGGAAACACGACAGAGGCTAAGGAATACTATCACTAGGCATGAACAAGATAGAAAAATATGGCAAGTAATATGAAAAAAGAAAAAGTAATAATCTACGTGCACGTTAAACTAGAAAATAACCATGAAATAAAGCATGAGAGAAATATGTAACCAAGTGAGACATAAAATAATAGCAGTATAGAAAAGCATATAAATACTGCAATGTTTGGCAAGGTGTACTTGCCTGGTGTAGCGCGTAGAACCAACAATAACTAACCATTCAATAAGCCACAAAAGTCCAACTCCTGCAAACGACTCCGGATGCTGAAACAGACATTACCAACGTGTTTGCCATAAAAGAAATATCTAAATTTGACTACCCAAAAGGCTAATTCTGGACACAGGAACAAAAAGATAATTTTGGGCCAAAATAATATCCGTCATTGGACCCGTTTTGCACCGAAAAGCGTGCCAACACCTACGGTCTCTAAAGTCATCAGACTATATGTCTACATGTCCTGTTTGACGATACGAACCCAACCGTATATCCAAAATTGGATTTCGATGGATCGTGAACAAATTTGTCCGTTGAGTCGGGTCCCGTGCCCGCCAAAATAGCGTTCTAGTCGACCTTCTCAGAATCGGATCAAACATGGCTTACAGGACCAGAAAAATGACACGGTCCTAATGGCATAAATTTTGTCTCGAGGTGATGGACGTGCACAAAGTAATTTGCTAGTTTGCAAAGAGGCCGATACGGGAATTTTCAACGGATACGCCTCGAATTCGTCGTACACACGCAAATAATTCGAGTTCCGTCAAAGCCCACACGTCTGCAACATCTGTATGCATCTTTCGATGCTCATGGGTTGCGTCCAAGTCGTCCAATTTATCGGGACGGACTCCGTATTGAGGTTTTTTGGGTTTTTGAAAATAATTTTTCGGTAAAGTTTAACATAATTTTAAACAGAATATAATATTCAAAAATTTAAACTAATTTATGGGTTTTGATCTCGGTTAGGTTGTCAAAAACTGTGTTCAAGAAGTTTTCTAAAATTCATGATATTTTGATCGCAAATCGACCACAAACGTGGGACGTTGGGACAGTTTCTAACGTCCAAATATCGAGTTTTTTTTTCAATTTTGGAACTCGATTTTCGTCGCACATGATGCGAATTAAATCAAACTAATTGAAGGGAGACAAACTCGGTTATGTTAGGTAAATATTGCTGTTATCCGTTCGTGAAATGGATGAACGAGGTGGAAGAAAATATGATGCGAAGTTATAGCGTTGCTGCTACAATTATTATTACTGCTGGTGTTGTCGCCTTTGCCGCTGTCGCGCGCTATCAACCGCCGGTGACTTGGGCGGTGGCGCTGGGTGTCAGGGGGTCGCCTGGGGCTAGGGGTGGCGTGCAAGGCTTTGGGGTCAAGCTAGGGTTAGGGGTTTTGTCTCCTTCTTTCTTCCGCTATCTATATATACTATCCCTTGTGTATATCAGTTGTGCGGGTTTTGCTCAGATCGGGCTTGGGTGGAAGATATTCTCGTGAGAATTTCTACTGAAAATATCGCGAGAATATCAGTGGGTTTTTTTCATTCTTACTATATATATATATATATATATATATATATATATATATATATATATATATATATATATATATATTTTTTTTTATATATATATATATATATACACCTACTTTGCTATATATATTTAGAACAATATTCTATATAAATAATACAAGTATACTTATTAGAAATATCCTAAGAGGTATATATAATTAGTCATAGCCCATATTCACAATTTATATATCTAATTCCATTTATTGGGCTATGTATATACCAACCTTTACAATTATATACATACATTTATTTAATAGGCATACATACAAGTTTAAATATATATAGCCTAAAATTCCAAAGTCCACAGAAATATTTTCAGTAAATTATATACCATATTTGAAAATAAAATATTATCTAAATATTATATATATATAACACTTTCATCTTCAATGCCCACTTGTCCCCCCTGCCGTTCTCCGGCAACACTTTCACCTGGTACAACATGCAAGAAGGCACCCGCAGACAATACTCCCGTCTGGATCGAGTGCTGGTAGACAACCTGTGGGCCGACTTGGATCTCATCACAAACCTCTCTCACCTCAACACCACGGAATCAAACCATTCCTCTCTTCTGATGGAGATCAACAGCAACTCCACCCAGATCAAAAAACCTTTTCGCTTCCTGAACTTTTGGAGCCATCACCGCCATTTCAGGAACATCGTGGACTCCGTGTGGAGATCTACCAGCAACCCTGACCCCCTCATCCGCGTAGCTATCAAGCTCAAAGCCACCAGGGGTGCGTTATCATCTTAGAGCATCATCGCTTTTGGAAATATTTTCTAAGCTATCAAGACTGCAGAAGATGACGTCACTCATGCTGAAATCTTGTTCGCTGCGAACAGCTCGTCGAAAATCCGCACCGCCCTGAACCTTACCAAGGCGATACTCAAGTCCAGGCTGAAGGTCGAGATGAAATTCTGGAAGATTGACCTGGGATACCAGGGGTGACAGAAATTCTAGCTTCTTCCATGCCTGTGTCAAGGGTCGCAGAAACCAGCTAAATCTCCACCAAATCACGGATGATAACGACATCCTCCTCAAAGACCAGCAAAGCATTAACATGGCAGCCGCCAACTTCTACACCAAACTTTTCTCCAAAATGAACGTCGTTAAAGATGAGGCCTTCCTGGCTACGGTCCCCAAACTAATCAGCGAGCAGGAGAACGTCATGATGTTGACCCCCCTTCCCCGGAGGAAGTCAAGTCGGCTGTTTGGTCCCTAGATGAACACAGCGCTCCCGGACCAGACGGTTTCTCTGGAGTTTTCTTCCGTTCTTGTTGGAAGATCATCGGGCCTGACTTTCACGATGTCGCGGTGGCATTTTTTGAAGGAGCGAGCTACCCCAAATCAATTTCCCGTGCCAACCTTATCCTGATCCCTAAAAAAGATAATCTGGAGACATTCAAAGACTTCAGACCAATCAGCTTATGTACCTTCACCAACAAAATTATCTCCATGATCATCGCGTCCCGCATGTCACTCTTCTTTCCAAGATCATCTCCTAGGAGCAGAGCAGCTTCGTCCCTGGTCGAAACATCGTTGATAACATCTTGCTCGCTCAGGAGCTGATCACTTGCATGAAATTCCTATCTAGGGGGGAACGTCGCCATCAAACTCCACATGGAGAAAGCCTATGATCGTCTGGACTGGCAATTCATGATTTGGGTATTCAGAGCCTTCGGGTTCTCGGAGACTTGGATCCATATCATCTTTAGGTGCGTCAAAAACTCTTGGGTCTCCACGGTCATCAACGGCCAAATCGACGGTTTCTTCAAATCCAACCGCGGGGTTCGACAAGGGGATCCTTTAGCCGCCACCATTTTCATTATCACAGCCGAAGCACTCAGCAGAAACCTAAACGACATGGCGAACACCCCAGATTCTGTCACTATCATACCACCACAGGCTGTCCTCTTATCACATAACTGGCCTATGCGGATGACATCCTCATATTCTCTTCCGAGGACATCGGGTCGGTGGAGGTGGTCTGCAGCACTCTAGAGAAATAAACTAGATGCTCTGGCCAACGTATCAACGCTAACAAAAGCGTCATCTACCCCCACCACAACATCGACCGGAACCACTCGTCCACCCTCACCAACCTAACCTCCTTCTCTACCTCATACCCACCGTTCTCCTACCTGGGATGCTTGCTGGTGTACGGGAAATCGAACTCTGGTATTTTCGAGGGTTTGGTGAAAAAATCAAAAGATAAATCGAAGGTTGGCACAACGCGACCCTTTTCCCGGGAGGCAAGATGATCCTCATCAAGCATGTCCTATCCTCCATCCACATCTACACCCTGGTTGTATGCTCCCCACCCAAGAAAGTCCTTTTCGAGATCGAGTCCCTTTTTGCCAACTTCTTTTGGTGCCACATCGACGGCAAGGACAAGCATCACTGGGCCAGCTGGGACACTATGGCCAAACCCACCAATGCGGGAGGTCTTGGCTTCACCAGATTAGCGCACATCATCGACGCCTGTTCAATGAAGTTGTGGTAGAAGCTACGTACGGACAACTTCATCTGGTCTAGGTTCATAAAGGCCAGAACAATGGTCTCACCCCGTGACTGCCGTCGCCAACAATCGATCCTCTGCATCCTGGCGTCATATCCTTCATGGCCGCCTCCTCGCTGAACCCTTTATCATCGAGAACCCCGACACCCTACAGTGGTCCTTCACACCCGATGGCACCTTCATGATGGCCTCTGCCAAGTCAAAGGCGAGAGGCACTGACTCGCCAGCCCCGTTGATCGCTCCTTTTTGGTACTCCTCCATCTCCAACAAATGGTCGATCCTCATCTGGAGAGCATACCGCCAGAAGTTACCTACCGACGACTCACTAACCTCCATTGGCTACAGATTAGCGTCCAAGTGTCATTGCTGCATCTTCCACCAATCAGAAACAACTGAACACATCCTTCTCCATGGCAGTATCGCTTTCCAGTTGTGGTCCAGTCTTTCTCAGCGATGCGGCCAGGCCCTCCATACCGGGAGCTTCAACGATCTCCTTGCCAGCTGGGGATCCTCTCATGGGCATCAGATCGTCGCAGTCGCTGGCATTTGGGTGCTATGGAAGAACAGAAACAAATTCAGGTATGAAGGTCACCAATACACCCCTCAACAACTTTTCAGGGAAGTACTCCGGCAGTGTCTCCGCATCAGTAGAAGATGCTTCCACATATCGGAATATTTTTGGCGGGAGCTGTACTAGTCCGACTGGCACCTTTTATTGTGCTCGGTCCTTTTTGGTTTCTGTTTTTCGGTTTTCTTTCGCGCTTGGCGCGCTTACTTGTATAGGCTTCGGCATTTTGTGTCTGATACATCAATAAAGTCCCTTCGTTCAAAAAAAATTATATATATATATATATATATATATATATATATATATATATATATATATATTTTTTGGAAAAAGATATATATATATATATATATATATATATTTTTATTATATATATATATATATATATATATATATATATATATATATATATATATATATATATATATATATATATATAACAACCTTAAAAAAAATATATATATATATATAACAACCTTTTGTAAAATGGCCTACTAGGTCACTAAAATAAAATACCACTATAAATATATACAATACATATCTACACGGACGTCTTTGGATGCACTATATGACTGCATGGGGTTAGGTTGGGTTCGGGTCAGGTCCGGGCTAAATTGGTACAACCGGGTCTCCTAAAAGCCAAAATCTTAATAAATAGCTAATTAAATCGTCTATAGGGGTTAAGTCGCAACTTGACTGGTTTTCCTAGTTGGAACACTGTTATGTCTCGACCTTCCCTAGCATAACTAATACACTAGTCAAAGCACACGACTACTCTCTCCATGCCAAAATTATTAATCAATATACATCTCAAACTTAACCATGACTAAGGAAATACATATATATAGTATTAGGCTATTATAAATATAATCATATATATACAAAATTATATTTAAATCTATTTGGCTATGTAACATCCCAAAATAAATTCATAATAATTCTACTAAGTCATGGCAACCTAACATGGCTCTACCAAGTGGGGTTGGCTAGGTTAGGGTCTAAATATAATTTCTAATCAAATCGAACTCGAAAAGTCAACCCGTGAGTCTCTTATGTCATTTATAAATAAATAGCACATGGGGACTAGATTGAGTGGCACACCCTTGGCATGTGCATCGTAGACTCAAAATTGGTCAAAACCACATATTGGGTCAAATGATTTTGATCTATGTCGAGTTCCGAACTCACGTTGGAAGTTAGCTCTAGAATTATGGCAAATAGTCAAATAGCCTAAATTGACCCGAAGTTGTGCGAAGTCAAAACAATTTTGGAGAATAAGTTTGGATGGAACATGATATATTAAATTGAAGGTGGACTTGTCTACTTCAAAACTCATGAAGGTCGTACCGAAAGATTAGCATTTCTTATGCTCCAAAAATCAAAGCTACAAAAAAATACATCTATAGTCATAATAAAAATTTAAAATATAATATAATAAATACAAATCATATAAAATAAATAAAAATAATAATTTCCAAAAATCAGGGTCCTTACAATCTATCCACCTTAAAAGAATTTTGTCCTCAAATTAAAATAAAGCTCACTAACGAATAACCGAACTAGGAATAGTTCAAGGGATACGCTAAGTCACTGCGGTGTCTCCTAATAACTCAAGAATAATCAATCATAATCAATTTTGTTTTGCCACATCTCTATCATAAACCTACATACAGTTATCTATAGTCGCTTACTGGCGGTCTTACAATGATCATGTTGGAGGCTTGTCCTCATAACCATATTATTATCACAATTATATAAGTCTCATTTTTACCTGACCATGCTAAGTGATACCTACCCTTCTGTCTAATCCTAACTATAAAACTGATAGGGTAAAATGGGATGGGTTAGGCTAGGTTTAGGTTCTTCTTGTAGAAGGTCGATCTTTACACTAAAACTACCACTCTATTCTTGATCAAGTGGCTACCATAAGAGTGTGACCTAGTACGATCATATATTTATGTCTATACTGAGGACGTCTACCCACCTTTGGTCACACTACTCCATCAAACACATCCTACCTTACAATTTTATAACCCTTGTACATTAGTTGCAAAAATTCATACCGCTAGATATCTATGGCCTATGGCATCTCTAATCCCTTCCAATCTATCAAGCATCCAAAATTCAACAATTTATCAAACTAATTTATACTATAACCTAAGAATTTCTGACAAACTCTAAGTAGCACGATCATTCGTCATACTAAACTAGGAAGGGACGAGAAGTAATGGTACGAGAAAGCAAGGAAAGAATAGTCAAGAGCAAATACGAAATTCAAGAACGGTAAGAAATTTCTAAAACAATCATCAAAGCAGTTGTGGATTGAGATGCCTAAGGGTTTAATCATATTTACAGGCCCACTCGATGCAGTTACGTAACCGAAACAGCTAACTCGACGTGCATGGACCACCACAAAAATATGTAACGCCCCAATCCTAAAATACGTAGGACTAGGAGATCGTATACTTGCCAGGTACATATCGAGAGGACTCCAGCCCAGCTCGAATACGTATAAGTTGTCTGGTTGTTCAAGATCAACTATATCTCAATCTACCAAATATTGATAATAATAACGAATCAAGTGCAGTAAGGCTAATCAGACCATAATACACTGATTCTAGAATAGATAAATGTATTAGAGTGGATCCCGAACAATACATTCATCATGAGCATGCTAGAAGAAAATAAAGCATGGAAAAGACTAGGCTATAACAACAACGAGAATCAAATATAGGACAAAATCTAAATACGGAAGAGAAAGATTAAAAAAACATCAACTAAATATACCTGTAGACTTGGTGTAGCCACCATCCTCCATAAACGTATCATATCTTCATCTAATACCTGAAAAGATCACCAGGTCCTGAGGGGACTAGCAAGACAAATAATATACAAGTCTACTTTAACAGTAATAACATGCATGGAAAGATAGAAAAGTGATACAAGAAAGTAAGACTGAAGGATGTACAATACTAGAAATAAAACATAAAAAGAAATGGCATGCCTCGAGAATCATGCTAGTAAACGCGACTAAAAGGAAATTGAGGTAAATTGCAGCCTGGTGGTTGCTAACGGCCATATAGGTTGCAGCCTGGTGGTTGCTAACAACCTATAGTTAGTCTTAATCGCAGCCCGGTGGTTACTAACGATTAATAATGGTCAAGTATAGTCACATCTATAACAAGGTCCTCGCCTAAAACTATAAGTCAATCAAGCCAAGTCAAACAGGTCAAATCCAAGTCAAGTTCAGGTCAAACATGTCAAGAAAACACGATAGAGGCTAAGCAATACGATCACTAGGCATGAACAAGATAGAAAAATATGGCAAGTAATATGAGAAAAGAAAGAGTAACAATCTACGTGCACGTAAAACTAGAAAATAACCATGACATGAAGCAGGAAAGAAATATGTAACCAAATGAGACATAATAGAATAGCAATATAAAAAAAGCATATAAATACTGTAAAGTTTGGCAAGGTGTACTTGCCTGGTGTAGCGTGTAGAACCAACAATTACTAACCACTCAATAAGCCACAAAAGTCCAACTCCTGCAAACGGCTCCGGATGCTTAAAAGACATCACCAACATGTTTGTTATAAAAGAAATGTCTAACTTTAACTATCCAAAAGTCCAATTCTGCTCACAGGGGTAAAACGGTAATTTTGGACCAAAATAATGTCCGTCGTTGGACCCGCTTTGCACCGAAAAACGTACCAATACCTACAGTATCTAAAGTCATCAACTATATATCTACGGGTCTGGTTTGACAATACGAACCCATCCGTATGTCCAAATTTGAATTTCGGTGGGCCGTGCACAAATTTGGCCGTTGAGTCGGGTCCCAGGCCCGCCAAAATAGCGTTCCGGTCGATCTTCTCAGAATCGGACCAAACTTGGATCACAGGACCAAAAAAATGACATGGACCCAATGGCCTAGGTTTTGTCTTGAGGTGATGGACGTGCACAAATTAATTGACTAGTTTGCAAAGACGTCGATACGGGGATTTTCGACGGATACGCCTCGAACTCGTCGTGCACACGCAACCAATTCGAGTTTCGTTAAAGCCCACATGTCCGCAATATCCGTACGTGTGTTTCGATGCTCGCGGGTTGCATCTAAGTCATTCGGTTTGTCGGGACGGACTCCGTATCGGAGTTTTTTGGGTTTTTGAAAACAATTTTTCGATCAAATTTAACATAATTTTAAACAAAATATAATATTCGAAAAATAAACTAATTAATGGGTTTTAATCTCAGTTAGGTTGTCTAAAACTGTGTTCAAGCAGTTTTCTAATATTTGCGATATCCTTATCGCAAATCGACCGCAAACATGGGACGTTGGGACAGTTTCTAACGTCCACATATCAAGTTTTTTCTCGATTTTGGAACTCAATTTTTGTCGTACATGATGCGAATTAAATCAAACCAATTAAAGGGAGTCAAACTCGGATTGCTTATGTACATATCGCCATAATCCGTTCATGAAACGGATGATCGAGGTGGAAGAAAATGTGATGCGAAGTTATGGCATTGGTGCTACAATTATTGTTACTGTTGGTGATGTCGCCTTTGCCGCTACTACGCACGGTCGACCGTCGACGACTTGGGCGGTAGCGCTGGGTGTCAAGGGGTCGCTTGGGGCTAGGGGTGGCACGCAAGGCTTTGGGGTTGATATAGGGTTAGGGGTTTTGTCTCCTTCTTTCTCCCGCTATCTATATACTATCCCCTGTGTATATCAGTTGTGCGGGTTTTGTTAGGATCGGGCTTGGGTGGAAAATATTCTAGCGAGATTTTCCACTAAAAATCTCGCGAGAATATCAGTGGGTTTTTTTATCTTTTCCTTTTTTTTTTATTTCTTAATATATATATATATATATATATATATATATATATATATATATATATATATATATATATATATATATATATATATATATATATATATATATACACCTACTTTGCTATAAATGTATATGTATATGTGTATGTATGTATACACCTACTTTGCTATAAATATTTAGAACAATAATATATATAAATAATACAAGTACACTTATTAGAAATATCCAAATAGGTATATATAATTAGTTATAGCCCATATTCACAATCTATATAGCTAATTCTATTTATAGGGCTATGTATATACCAACCTTTACAATTATATATATACATTTATTTAACAGGGATACATACAAGTTTATATATATAGCCTAAAATTCCAAAGTCCATAGAAATATTTTCAGTAAATTATTTACCATATTTGAAAATAAAATATTATCTAAATAACAAGAATATTATATATATAGCCACCTTTTGTAAAATAGCCTACTAGGTCACTAAAATAAAATACCACTATAAATATATACAAAACATATCTACACGGACGTCTTTGGATGCACTATATGACTGCATGGGCTTAGGTTGGGTTCAGGTCAGGTCTGGGCTAAATTGGTACAACCGGGTCTCCTAAAATCTAAAATCTTAATAAATAGCAAATTAAATCGTCTATAGGAGTTAAGTCGCAACTTGACTGTTTTTCCTAGTTGGAACACTGTTATATCTCGACTTTCCCTAGCATAACTAATACACTAGTCAAAGCACACGACTACTCTCTCCATGCCTAAATTATTAATCAATATGCATCTCAAACTTAACCATGACTAAGGCAACACATATATATAGTATTAGGCTATTATAAATATAATCACATATATACAAAATTGTATTTAAATCTATTTGAAGTGGGATTGGCTAGGTTAGGGTCTAAATTTATTTTCTAATCAAATCAAACTCGAAAAGTCAACCCATGAGTCTCTTGTGCCATTTGCAAATAAATAGCACATGGGGACACGATTGAGCGGCACACCCTTGGCATGTGCATCGTAGACTCAAATTGGTCAAAACTACATATTGGGTTAAATGATTTTGATCTATGTCGAGTTCCAAACTCACATTGGAAGTTAGCACTAAAATTACGATAAATAGTCAAATAGCCTAAATTGACCCGAAGTTGTGCGCAGTCAAAACAATGTTGGGGGACAAGTTTGGATGGGACATGATATATCAAATTGAAGGTGGACTTGTCTACTTCAAAACTCATGAAGGTCATACCGAAAGATTAGTATTTCTTATGCTCCAAAAATCAAAGCTACGAAAAAATACATCTATAGTCATAATAAAATTTTAAAATATAATTTAATAAATACAAATCATATAAAATAAATAAATAAAATTCCCAAAAATCATATCCTTACAATGGTGCATGTAATCGAGATCGACGAGAGAGAATGCAATTTTGGAAATGACCCTCGTGATTAACCCTCGTGATTAATGTTGCTAGAAATAAGAGTTGCTTATACAAGATGATAATATGTTGGTTTGACCGATACGAGAAATTTTTGAGTACATTGAGAAATTTTACTAGAGTGGACTGATGGTACAATTTGAAAGATGGATAGTAATCAGTTAATTTTGAGTCGCAAATAAAATATGTGAACGCGAACGATAATGGGTACATGATTTAATCGATGAGAATCGTGATGTTGAAATGAAATGTGGCTATTGATTTTGCCAACTTTTGGTGGCATGAATGACAATGGACTTGAAAGGGAACTCTAGATTCATTGGAAACCTTGATTTTACAATGTCGAAATACTTTGGAAAATTTTGGATCAGTTGTGGAAATTATTCGAGTTGGAAATTACAACATTCACTATGATAATAGTTGGTTTGGAGATTGAATAATGAAATCGAGACTATACGAAATGCTTCAGAGAATTTCTAAAGTTCGGAGATGAGTTATACCGTAGCTCATTCGTCTTCTCTATCACTGAACTTGGTTGAAATACATGTATTTCTGGGACGCCTAAGATATTTGTATGATTCCAACTAAGTGGTATGCTGAATTCAAACGAAGTCACATGGGAGAACTATCATGTGCTAAGGAATTGTACGAATATTGGAGGAAAGAAACAAGGATGGTAAACTACTTTGAATCAAATTGGGATGTTATGGCAAGAAGGTACATTACTTGAAATCGATCGAGATGTGGTAGAGAAATGTTAAATAGTGCTAGTTGATCATTATAAAGTTTCATAAATTCAGTTAAAGTTATGAGGATGAGTTTTGTTTAAGTATCGAGGACGAAACTTTTTCTGAGTGGTATATATTGTAGTGCCCCGACCTGTAATATGTCTTATGATGATGGTTGGTTCGATGAAGGCTTGTTGGACTTGGAAATATGTGAAGGATCGCTCGAAAGGCTATACGATCGTGGCAGAAATCATCTTATAAAGTGAGTAGTATTGAACGCTTCGAGGATCATTTAGCTTCACGCTTAATAAAATGACTGTATGCTATGTTTACTCGTTGAGTTGCTGAATAACACCTCGCATGAAAGTCGAAAAGGTAATAAAAGATAATTAACCGCATGACCCATAAACTGTTGTTGCTCAATGATAAATTGTATGCTTGCATGCTTCGCAATGAAATACATGACAGGTGAAGGCAAAGTCCCAAATAATTGTGCGGTGAGTACATTGAGGTTCGGTTGGAAGATGTTTGTTATCAAAGATGTGGGAAAGAGATTAAGTAATCAACATTCTATTATCCCGTCGCCGATGTAGAATATTGATTACACTAAGACCCTGGATTGGACAGTTGGTATTTGTGAGCTCAGCTCAATGCAAAGGTGGTTAATGGATGAGATTGGTGGCTTATTTATTAAGTTTTCCTTATCATACATTATATGTTTTTTTATAGATAAGTTGCATCTACTTGCATGGTCATGGACAAATTGTGCACAAGGTAGTTTCTTGAATGGTAATCCGAGGCCACGGACCTGGTTCATCATAGGGGGAACAAGGATTGGTGCCGACGTACTGGCATCGGTATGCGGGACCTTTAGTGGGGCTAGCTACCCGTACTACAAGGGGCACCGTTATACCAGGAATACGGTCCATGATGGCATGTCGCAAGTAACCTTCATATAGATAAGTCCAGTGCTAATGATGTCTTGTGCAGGAAGGGTAAGTTATTACTCAATTACAGGAAAGGATGTTAACTATTAATAAGAATCACCTGAATGGTGATAAATATGATAATATGATATTGTTCTTAACAATGTCTTATGCAGGCTGAGAAAGTATTATAAATATACAGGGATGGCTACACGACCGTAGGTAAGAAATCACCAAAGGGTGATAACAGATACTTTATATTATGCTAGCTATATATAAGATGCATGTTTTACTTTTGTCGGATATGAACTGCTAATTGACCCTAAGGCAACGGAAAAGACCACTTTTAATAATATTCTATACATGATTAGTCTTCATAGGTGAGTTGGGCCAGCACCGCTTGCTAGTACATAGATGATGTACTGACCCACGTTTGTGGGCATTTTTATAGGTGCTCGTGCATGGGGGAAAATCGTTTGATCAGTGCTTGGCATCAATAAATCGAATGGGTGTGCAGAAGCTCTTCTTACAAGACGATATCTTCTGCTATATAGGACATAATGTATGGAGCAGTGTTATTCAGATGTACCAGTGAGATTGTAGCCAAATCGACAAGTTCATTGAAGGCAAAGTCCAATTGTAGCCTAAATGGCAAGTATATATTTGGTTGGCTATTCAAGAGTCTTGTAGTCTATTGTGAACTCTGTATTCGGCTGCAAGTCTTGTAATCTGTTGCAATTATCAATAAAAAGATACATTTTCTTCGTATTATGTTGTGAATTCAATTTATCTGCTTGTTTTGCTGCAATATTGTTATTTTTTTAAAAATATCAGAAACTATAATGGTTTTGCCTTGTATAAGTGTGATCTAGACTTGTACGGTATCACGTCCAGTGGCTAGTTTTTGATCTCCCGGGATCAGGACGTGACATGACATGGGTTGAAATAGATGGAACGGTCGACCCTTCACTTTCAGCCTCGCTTTCTTATGAAAAGGTTGGCATCAGAGCTTCCACTTCTAAATCTTTGAATTGGCTACCCCAGCCGCATCGGTGTCAGTTCCCTGATAGATACCCTCATCTTCGAACGAGGGGTTATTGTGAACAACCGGGGTCTGGCTACCCCCAACTTATGCTGTCGATGCGGCCTTCACCCTTAATCGGGTATTCTGGAATACCCCAGCTGTAGGGATTATTGTCTTCTTACCTTTTGGTCGGCTTTTTGACGAACTTGCCGAAGCCAGAGGGTTATTGGTCTTTTTTTGGGAGCAGGAGAACTGGAGATGACGTGGCACGATGCAACCAAAAGGTCTTTTTTGTCGTCAATTGGCACCCTCTTATTGAGACGATGTCGGATAGGTGCAGCAGATTGCAGTCGCTAGAACACAAACTGCCTAGGTGATAGGGCTACCGTCTTGCAACAGGAGCAATTGATGGTGATACTAGCACAAGTATGCCCGACGAGGGACAAGTTGTGTGTTGTACTTGTCTCCCTGTCTTGCGTTTATGACCAATCATATTATGCAAGTCGTACAAGGGGAGGTCCGTATTCACACCCACTTCATGCGCGCGGCCAAGCGTTGCTCACGGGTGTGATTGAGGACAGTGCGCTCTATGACTCACTCTAGGTGTATAAAATACACCTGAGTCATTTGTGGGATCTTTGTGAGGGAAGCCAACTTCACACGTACAGTTAGACTGAACATATGGGCCTGTCATAATGTTTGCCCCTGGCTTGGTTCATATGCACAAGATGCGCCCGAGTAATAGGGGGTCTTTAGAGACTGATTCACTTTAGGCGCAAAGCCCACAGAATCACTCCGATACATTTTACCATCGACCACGCGTGTGACAGTTAGCGCGCATCTCTGGTCTACTGTTGGCATAGCACATTGAGCGCGTAGTGCTCATGCTGCCTTAGGTTTCTTCGACTAGCCCGCGAAGGCGCTAGTACTCATAGTCTAATTTTCCTTTCCCAGAATGGCAAGTGATCCTGTCAAAGATAGAGGCCTTTCGGGGCACAGTCGATACCCTGCAAGAGCGGGTAGATGCGCCTCTCTCCTTCTTCCTTAACGCCTTAGACTGGACGAGGGCGATTTAGGAATCAGGAGCAATGTCTTGCTTTCCAGTCCTTCGTGCCGCTGGTGGAGTATCCTTGCTATCAGCAGCAAGGAGAGAGTTCGCAGGCATAGATTATAAGCCTTGGGTTTGCTGCGCTTCAGGCGTGGCTTTCTTTGCGTCGGTGGACAGTATAGTGCCTTTGGGCACCCAGACTCGGTGAGTCTTCTTAGACTTTGGCAGTCGTTTCGAAGGACTCACGCTGCCTTCAGAGATGAATTCTTCATAGGCTTGCTGGTCGAAGCGCACAACCAGCATCTTTTGAGAAGATCCGAGTTTGTTATCGTCGGATTGTGTCACAGCCTTCTCGTTAGAAGAGATGGAAGTCCCCAGTAGAGTCGCTAGCTTGTTTGCCATTTAAAAGTATTTAAGAAACTTTTATAAATTAACAAACAGAACAAGTACACTCTTGGATTCTCGATAGAATCCTTTGAGTACAATTTGTTTTTCTGGGACTTTGTGATGATGGAGGTTGAACGTTGCTTCTTTTACTCCATTGACGATCCGACGAAGATTGAAAGAAAACTATAAGTCTTCATGTTTGATTTGTGAGGAGGGACGATGGTAATTCGGCTCTCTGAAGTATGGGTGATGCACTCTGTGTTCGAATGAAGGAGTGATCCTTCTACTTATAGTCAATCTGTGGATTGATCTGTCAGGACCCGCACCCAGTTTAGGGGCACGAGAAGTGGGTACGTCCAGCCTACGCCACAGTGTCGGCAGTAGAACATTGTTCTAAGTCATGATCTCAACTAACCACAATATGATATACTCTCCAAACGGAGGCCAATCACAGAAGGTACAACTCAATCACAAGTCTAAAGATGGAAATAGCACGATGGAAATAGCACGATATGATAGATAATGAAATCCTCAAAATGAGGTACAAACAGGAAAAGAAATAAATCCAAGTCAACAACATCAAGTCTCAAAATCTCACAATAATACAACTCTGAATCCACAAAACACAAATGACATGAAGAAAGAAAATAACAGTCTAACTATCTAGTCTAGGCAATGGTAAGATCCTCAACAGCTGCCTGAACCTCCTGGGGGTCCAGGTTGCAAGTGTCATCTAGGCATGCTCCGTAGTAGGTAGGGTAGAAGTCCTCCTCATCCTCTGTAATATTTTTAACAGGTCCAGTCAGGACAGAAACTAGCACAATACATCTCACGCAGTTCATATCATGGCAGGAAATATAAAACAAGCAATAGAGTAAGATACGTGAAACACTGTAAGAAGATATACATGAAAACATGAAAGATATTTGATAACTGGAAATATATACATGATAAGTAAGAACTGTAAGTGACTAGTGATTTAGAGTACGAGACGGCATGTTATTGGCTTGGGTTGAACATTATATAACATGGGTTTACATGAAGGATACTAGCCAAGAAGGCTATGTCGTACATGATAAACACATGAATAGTAATAGAGTGAACATGATGGCTAAATCACATGACCATTTATACTCACCCCTACCCACAATCAATACACAAGGATCCAGTCAAGTTACGTTACGAACATAATGGTTTGGTTACACAAGAGAAAACATGGACATACATGAGAGCACATGAAAGTACATGAGCGTACATGAAAGCACATGAGAAAACATAAGAATACATGAATAACGCAAGAGCAAGGAATACATAATGTACATGAAATACATGACATGAAGTATCTGATGCGCCCGCTAAGGGGGATAACATCTCATGAAAAGATCCATATAGTACCAATCCATGATGATAATGTGACACCATCAAGTAAGGTAATCTAGAGCAAGAATATAAATCCTAACAAGTATGAAACGGTCAGAGAATATACTCGCCTGAGATCCTGAATGTTCGATGAGAATAGATATCCAAATCAGAGTAACTGAGTCCTATTTAGAGCAACACAGGTCACAATATATCCACAATGGTAAAAATGAAGTTTATAATGCATTCTATATGATTTCTAGGCCAATCTAGGTCAAAGTCAAACTTGATCAACTCTGGGTCAATTCTAGAGTTTTAGAACTTACACTTATCAACTTTGGTCAAACTTAGTCAAATTAGCCTATTAGGTTCAATACCAAGTCATTCTAGGTCTAGGGCTAGTCAACTAAAGTCCATAAGTTCAAATAGCCTATTGGTCAACTATAGGGTCAACTATACTCTAGGCCTATATCCAATATCACAATATACAACCCTATTACCAAATCCTATATATAGCTTAGGCTAAAACAAAACAACTTCACATAGATATCATGTATCACATATATGTATACTTGCATACATGCATTACATACATGCATACATACATTACATACATGTATACATTCATACATACATATTTACATACATACATATTTATGTACATACATACATATATATATATGCATAAAGAGGGAAGGAAAGGAAAAAATGAAGGACAAGTGAGAGGGGAAAATGGAATGAGGGACTGGAACTGTAACTGAGATCAATTTTAGGGTATCCCAAGCCACACAAAGCCTATAATATGCAATACATACCTGCATACAACATACATAGATACATTTACATCTCATTCCCTATTTGTATACAACAGTAACATAGGTTCAATCCATTCTCAGTTTTCAATATATTCAAATCCTATATAAATCCAAAACCAATATTCAAATCCTAATATGAGGTTTCCTGTTAACATGACAAAACCAAATCAGTTCTCAGTTTCAGTTCATTACATATACATTATATTCATATCATTCCTGTATTGCATTACATTATACTTACATTTATTACATTATATACATACATATATTTAAAGAAGAAAAAATGGAAGGACTGAAATGACAGTGAGCAACATATATATACATATTATAATATATAATGAGAAGGAAGAAAGGGAAAACAGGGAGCAAGGGGGAAATGGGATGGACTGAGATGAAGAGGGGACTGTAAAACAGAGAGAAGGGGACAGTGAGACTCAATTCATGCATAAATTCATCTTTCAGTTCATTACCTACAACTTTCAGTTTTGCATAGCATTTATTCATGTATGACATTACATAGATGCATATATCTATAACCTTACGTAACTATACATACATGCACTCAAAAGAAGAAGAAAAAGTGGGAACTGTGAGGAGGAAATGTAATGAAGGATACATGTGTGTGTTCTCAGTTATCTACATGCTTAGTTAATGTAACATAAATACCCAACCCAAAACTCAGTTGTATCAAAACCTTCAGTTCAGTTATATATATATATATATATATATATATATATATATATATATATATATATATATATATATATATATATATATATATATATATAACTTATCTCAGTTTTCTATAACTAATCTCAGCTAACCAAACTAATACCCATGTATACAGACCATTCGATAATCATGCATGAATAAATCCCAGTTATGTAACATGTCATTACAGTTCTATATTAACATCTAATCTCCATTTTAAACATTCAAAAGGTCGATTTAAACATTAGAACCTAATTGACATTTTAGTATCAGTGAACATATGAAACCGATCTTCAAACCCAAATTTGAAATCAAAAACCCAATAAAACATGAAATTGATGTGCACAGAAGTGAGAGGCATATAATACGTGTCATGGGGGATGTGTTCATGTCCATAAAACCGAACACGAAGTGTCCAATTCGATTTTTTAAACAGGACAGTAGCAATTAGCAAATACCTATCCTCGTGCACATGTGTCGACCGATCTAGGGGCTCACGTATCCACCCTAGAGCCTCGTACTCATGTCCAAGGTTAGGTGGGGTCTAGGGTTAAAGGGTCGATACCCTGTATCGAGTCCAAGACGTGTCTGTGTCCGAGTCGAAAGCCATATCAGTAGCTCAAAATTGGGATATACAACACTATACAAAATCAGTGCGGGTCAGATCCCGTGTCCGATACGACACGAGAGTGTCTCAAACTCGGGAAGGGGTCTGTCAGAGGTTTCCCCCACCTCTGTGTTAAGTGGAACGTGTCCACGTGGCGTGGCGTATCTACAAACAGGGTCGGGTAGCAGGGCAACTGTGCGGGGGCTCGTGTTGCGTGTCCGTGGCCATTTTGGATACGGTCACGACACAAAAATAGGGTCAGTCTTCATGAAAATTACTCTACAAATATAGATCTACAATTCCATGTAATTAGTTTTGCAATTTACAAAAATTCATTTCAATGTGATATTTCACCAAACACATGTACACACACTCCGATACATGTCCGATACACGTATCAAATGGACAAGAATTCCTACCAAACTCGAGGGACGGCTAGGGGAACCCTAAATGAATGCATCTATAAAAAGAAATCAAGAATTTGAATGTGTTTGATAGGTTTTACCTATTGAGGGTGAAACCTCAAGAAATAGCCTTTTGAATGAGAGTCCCTCTCCAACTTGCAATGATCCCAAGCCTCCAAATCCTTGCTAGCTACCCACTATTGGTATCCTCTACTGTAGGGGAGTCCAACGCAATTGATTTGGTCCAATTTGGAGAAGAAATGAAGAATTGGTGAAGGTTTGGGGAAGAACTAATTAGAGTTTCTTGTAGGTATTTAAAAAGAGGCAAGAACAATGTAGGTTGATACTTATAGGGGGATTTCTAGGTTGTGGCTGGCCATCTAAGTAGGAATTAGGGTTTGGCAATAGCTAGATGTGTGGCTAAGGTTCTTTCCATGCAAATCAAGCTCAATCAAAGGCTAGAAACAAAACTAGGGTTTACCTTTATTAATATCTAACCAAAATGTCCTACTAACATAATATCTAGATATTACTAACCATGTCATGATGGAAGTTTCTAATTTAATATCTAGGCTCATGACTAATATTTAGGTTAGGGCGACTTCTAGGTTAAGGCTTAACAAATAGATTAGCACATAATTAATTAATCAAAATTCATTTTCATTAAAAGTCAAAAATGACCAAAATACCCTTAGGCTAAAAAGTTGTAATTAGTCATCCTAATCACATGGTTAGGTCCCCGTGGTCAAGGTTAATATCTAGGTCATGCAGTCTCTAGGGTTACACTGACAAAACATTAAAATCACAAGTCACAGATTTAAATAGTTATAAATTGATTAAACATCATCAAAAATCATAATATGAGTTAAATATTATTATTAAATGATTATAATTACAAAATTTTAAAATTACTCTTATTTTAGAAAAGTGGGTGTTACATGATCCATGCATGCGCATAGGGATGCTACGCTCATAATCTGTTGGGCGTAGGGGCGCTCTACGCGAGATTTGAGGGATGAATTTGTTGGAACTTCTTTCTGGGTTGCACGTGGGCTGCTATGTAGCATTTGCTAAGATTCATCTGTTGCGGAGATCTTGGGTGGTTAGCACCCATTCGCAAGTATGAATAGGTCAATGACACGTAGTGCGTATGCATTGCCCACAGATCTCGCTCTATTGGAGTAGAGGAGCTTCCTTCACCATGATTTGGCATATGTAGTCTCCTGTTATGGAATAAAGTGTTTTTGAGGCATAGGGCATCCCTACGACAGAACTTGGCTTGATGTGGTTCTTTGGCGTAGGTGAGATTCAACGTGGCATTGTACAGCTGTCCCCAACCAGCTTTAATCATTACAATAATGTAGGCTGTCAATTCAGTTTTCAAAGTGCCTTGGCTTCTAGTGGGGTAGGTTGGTACTACACCCATGCCAGCTGTTCGACGTCTCTTCAATTCCTGAGCTGCCGTCATTGAAGCTGTAACACCAACTTTTTTAAAATGAGGATAATTTTGAACTTTTATAATTTTGATTAATCAATAATAAGATTTAACTCATGTTGTGATTTTTGGTGATTTTTAATCAATTTAAAACTATTTAAAATGTTGAATTATGATTTTGATGGTTAACTAGTTAAACCCTAGTTTTGTTAAGCCTAGAGACTAACCATGACCATAGGAGCCTAGTCATGTGATTAAAATATCATATTACTACTTTAGCCTAAGGGTATTTTAGTCATTTTGACAATTTTGTGAAATTATAATTTATATTAATTAAATATTGTGTTAATCCTTTAGTTAAGCCTTAACCTAGAAGTTTAACCTAATCTAGATTAGTCTTGAGGTTAGAATCATGGTTAGAACATTCCTACTAAGTTCCAAGGTTAGTAATATCTAGATATTTATAAGTAGGATATTTTCTTCTTAGGATATTTGTGAAAAAGAAAGCCTTAGGACTAATTGAACCAATAGGAGGACTTGAAATTGGGTGGACAAGCCATAGTCACTCATCTACATCTAAAACCTAACCCTAATTCATCTAAGGGTAGCCACTATAGGTAGGTTAGCCTTCCTTCCTTTCATTTCATTCTATTTTACCTATTTTCCTTCACAAAGTGTTCTTCCCCAAATTAGAGAGCTTCCCTCCTTGACTTGATCTCCAAATCCTTACATCCCTCCACCAAAACTTTCATGCAACCTTCTCATACTACCAAGGGAGGGTGCTAGCAAAGATTTGGAGCAAAGTACAAAAAGGAGTATCCTTTTTGAAAGATCTTCGTGTCGGAGCCGTGTCCTTGGGAGTATCATTGGGATTCCACTCCCAATAGGTAAAACCAACCCTCTAAATTGATTTTCTATGCATATTAGTTAGTTTTGAACCCATAGGATCTACCCCCATGCATGTACCCCATTTAGATTCAAATTTGAGGCCATTTGGAGCTCTCTTGAGGATTTTAGATATGTGTCTTGTGTCCTATTTGATAGATCCCAAATTAGGACACCCCATGTGTATGTATGTATAATAATAGTTTATATAGATATTTAAATTCAGTTTTAGAATGGTTAGAGAGTGGATTTATGTTAGTTAGGATGGTTAGAATGAGTTTTATTTGGATACCTATATTGGTATCCAAGTATCTTGGCCTACATGTGTTTCTTTTGTCCAAAACAACTCAAATTCGTCATAATATTCATCCACGTTTTTATTAACCAAAGCAACTTAGAAATGTCATAACTTTTAGCTTAGAATTCCGATTAATCTTCCGTTTTTTTTAAAAGAACCATATTGAAGTTAGCTTTCAAATATATATTTTAATAAGCCAACTTCTTTCTCGAACTTTCTGTAGAATTATTTGAGTGTCAGCTGTATAAAAGACGAATGTGTTTCGGTATTTTTGCGATTTCGGAAGCTTCCGGACACGAAAATGCGATCCGTTTGAAGTTTCGGAAAGCTAACACGAAGGGCTACGACATAATTTAATTCTAGAATTTAATGAAGGCACAATTGGTACAGTATTAGTTTTAAGTAGAAGAGTGACTATGCGACATAGGTATTTTGTGTAACCTATGAGCCTATGTAGTATGGATATTAAATGAATGTAGAGTATGTAATGCATAATATGTTAGATGAATGAAATGATATATATATATATATATATGATATATATCCTCTTTACAAATATGTATATATATATATATGGTTGAATGCAAGCATGTAGGAATACAATCAATGTAATGTATGTAAGCAATGCATAAATGCATGAATGAAAGAATGATATACAATGTATGTATTAAAGTATATAATGAATGCTAGATATGAATGCAAGGTATACATGTAATGATAGATATGAATGCATAATGTATAAATAATGTAATGCAATATATAATGATAGCATGTATGGTAATGTAGAATATATGATGCAAGCATGTATATGTCCACTGTTTTCTCTTTTCCTTACATTTTTTTTCCTTCCCTTTCCATTTCAAATTTTTCCCCTTTTTTCCTCTTTTATTTTTACATGTTGTATACAATGTATATAATGTATAGATGCATGTAAGTATGTAATATGCATGAATGACATGTATATAATAAAAATAAGTATATGCATACAACTTAATGATATGTAAATGGATACAATGCATGAACTGAAGTATGCATGTATATGGGATATAAATGAATGATATATATATGTGTTAAGGTAATGTAATGTATATATTCACATATATTTTGGGTTAAATATATGAGTTTGTATGCATATATTATATGTATGCATATATGCAGGAATGAATGTAATATAGTGTAGAGTATGCATATATGAATATAATGTATGCAAGTATATAATGTATTCAAATATGTATGTATACATCTATGTATGTAAGTATAGGTGCATGAATGAATATAAGTATGCATATATGATATGTATGTAGGCATGTATGCAATGTATGTATGTATACATAATATGTATGTATGCATGTATGCAATGTAAGTATGTATGTATGCATTTCTATAAACTGAGTTAATTTATAACCTTTTACATACATGCATTCATACACCCTTTGACACCATGTATCCCATGTCACATACACCTACCTATCACTAAATCTGAGAACATTAACACATAACCTTTCACACACATGCCAAACACACACATACTCACTTACTCTTTTACCTCTCTTTCTATATGTATATATATATATATATATATATATATATATATATATATATATATATATATATAAATATATTTTTTTTTTATATATATATATATATTTTATATATATATATATATATATATATATATATATATATATATAAAATATATTTATATATATATATATATAAATATATTTATATATATATATATATATAAATATATTTATATATATATATATATAAAAATATATATATATAAATATATATATATATATATATATATATATATATATATATATATGTGTGTGTGTGCCTATATATATATAGCTTTCTTATATATATCTATATATATGAATATGTGAATGTGAATAATATATATACATTATATGACTAAGTTTGTGTGCTTTGTTAGCTTATGGTTTAGTTTTGTGCTTGGTTTAGCAAGTGACTTAGGCTATGAGTTAGTAGCTATCTTGGATACTTGATTTGCATATACTTAGTTTTTTTAGACCTAGAATTGACTAACCTAGACTAGTTGACCATTGTTGACCCAACCCTAGCTAGTTTGACCACAGTTGACTAGAGTTGACCTAGTTTGACTTTATAGTTGACCAGAGTTGACCAAGAGTTGACTTTGACCTAGATTGACTTAGACTCATGTATATTGCATTATCATTTCAATTACCATATAAATTGAACTCTTTATAACCTGTGTTGCTATAACTAGGACTTTGTGACTCCAGTTGGCCATCTTTTCATATCAGCTGTTCAGGATATCAGACGAGTACATTCTCTGACCGTTTCATACTTGCTGGAACTTATATTCCTGCTCTAGATTACTTTACTTGTATGATGTCACGTTGGTAACACGAATTGGTACTATATGGATCTTTTCATGAGATGTTATCCCCCTCGGGAGCATCAGGTACTTCATGTCATGTGTGTTTCACTTACATCATGTATTTTCATGCTTCACTATTCATATATACTCTTGTGATTCATGTACTCTCATGTTCACAGTGCCCCCATGAATCAATTTCACTTGTGCTTATTTATGAGGCAGTGAGATCATGAATATTAACATAACATATCTGGATCCTTGTGTATTGATTGGGGATGGGGGAGTAGAAATAGTCATGTGAATAATTCTAAAGTAGTGTAGCCATGTTCAACCTCTCATGAATCACCTCCAGCTGTTCATATGTCTATCTTATACTCTGATTCACTAGTCACTGATAGTTCTCTACTTATAGTAGATATTTCCATTACAGTTATCTCTTTTACTTCATGTACATTCCTTCAGTTATTCATGTATCTTACTCTATTACATGTTTATTATCTTCTGACATGATATGAACTGTGTGAGATGTATTGTGCTCGTTCCTGTCTGACTGGACCTGTTGAAAATATTACAGGTAACATAGAGATTCACAGCTAGCCTAGAGGACCAGTAGAGCTTGGAGTAGATTGCTAGTTTATGGTTTAGTTTTCTCTGTTGGAACTTGTATTGTAATAAGTGGAGATTTGAGTTGTATTTAAGATTGTTTGAGATATTATTATTTTAGAAGTTTATTTAAGTTGTTGCTTTGAGTTTAGTATAGACTTCTGTGTTATCCTATCGTGCTTAGACTGTGATTGAGTTTCATTATATCTATACTTGTCCTCCGTTCGGAGTTGAGATTTGATAAGTACATTATATAATTGCGTGAGTTGTTGATTAGATAGTAACCTAGAACAGTGTTCTACCATCGACACTGCGACGTAGGCTGGACGTACCCACTTCTCGTGCCCCTACACTGGGTGTGGGTCGTGACAGAATCATGCATGCACTCTGCCCGACTCGTTCGCTTTGGAAGTTGAACTCAGTGTCAGAGAGCATTAAATGTACCTTGGTTGGAGTAAAGTTGAACTCCAACTATTTAGAGAGCGTAGTCATTAAATGGCATAGCCTCTCTAAGGGCGTAGCCAATCCAGGGGCATAGCTACTCTAGGGGCATAGTAGCCTCGCGGACGTAGTGGCTTTGCTTGTATTGAATTTGTTTAATTTTTTCTTTAAGCGCTGCTGCTGCATGTGGCATGGGGCTCGAAATGCTGACTAAATCAATTTTCGAAGTGGCAAGTTCATTGCCATAATTAGCAAATTTATCACATTAAAGTCAGGTTCATTGCCATTAATACGAGATTTATTACGTTAATCTCGGGGGTTGGATTGACAGCCACGTAGCGTAGGCGTAGAGCTATGCTGCTACCTATAAATAGGAGTTTTTCTTGAGATGCCTTTGCTCGTTCTCTCTTGGCACTTCTTCTTCACGTCTGACCCCGAATTTGCCTTTGATAGCCCTGAGCCTTGTCTTTGGCACATAAGTCGATTGTTGGCTGTGGATCTCCTCGTTCAAAGAATTCAAGTTCGTAACGAAGAATTCCTTTAGAGTTTTGAGATGCATTTGAGCATTTGGTACGAGGGTTCGAACCTGAACAACATCTTGGCTGTGTTTTGCTTTGAGGGTCATGATACTGGATTTGGATTCATTGTCATTCCAGAATTGTTCCTCTTCGCATGCCGGTCGAGCTTCGTAGGAAGCTGTACGAGGGAGCTGGCCCAGTGCCTTCGGCCAACACATGGCCGAAGATAAGGTAAAGCGATGCGTGGACGTTGTATGTGCCTTCTGCCAGCAGCTCATACACATGGCCAAAGACAAGGTCAAGTGGTGCGCCCATGTTGCCTATGTCTTCTACCAGCGACTAATTCATATGTCAGAAGACAAGGTTAAGTTTTGTGCCTCCGCTGACTACGCCTACGCCATCAGTAACAGAAGAAGTATTACGCTTTAGGATAGATCTTTTATGTAATGAAATCCTTTGTAATAGATTGATTTCCAATGAATAAAAATGTAAAACCCCTAAATTTCTACTATATTTTTTTATTAAAATTTGTACGGATTTAAAATTTTGTATTGTACGTCGCGTAGTCGTATTGTACGTCGTACGAAAAATTTTGTTTTTTCGTAATTGCTCGATGAGTGTGAATATGTGCGAGCGTACATATTTTAGAAAAAAAATATTTTTTCTTTATTTTTTTATATAGTTCAAATAATATATATAATAATTATTTGTATTTTACTTAAAGTTTATGTTATGCAAATATTCCTTGCATATGAGATACATTAATTTAAATTTATATATAATTCCATTTTCGAAATTTATTAATATTAATATTTTAGTATTCAAAAAGATATTTAAAAATATTTATTATTTTTGAAATTATTATTATTGGTATTTTGAAAAATATATTTGGAAGTTATTGTGGCCATTTAAATCTTGATTTGATTTTTGGATTTATTTAAATAGATTAAATTAATATCCATATTTAGAATTTGAATTATCTTATTTGATTTTAAACTAAAGGATGTAATTTAATTAGATTTAAAATTTATTTAGATTTGGATTTGAATTTATTGAATTGATTTAAATTAAGTAGAGAATATTTATCTAAATGGGGAATTTAAAATCCTAATCCTTATCTTAATGGGAATTTCCACATCCTATAAATAGGCAGGTACTCATCCATGTATTTTTATTCTCCAAATTTCTTCCATAAATTTCCAACCCTAACTAATTGCGATCCATAGATTTTATCGTGCGTGCATCGTGTCCGTGTCCCCATCTTTCCACTAATTTCTACCATTACAATTATATTGTCACCCTATTCGTGTCCACACACGGACACATATCATCATCCATCCCCGACACCAAGTCCTAAACCTAAAACCAAATTCCTAGCAAACACAATCCCCTAATCCTAATTCCCACCATCGTCGCCAACGCCGATTCCGCCACTGCCTCCTCCTCGGCCTCACCGGAGTCTGCCCCGACCACAGCAGCGCCGTACCCCGCTTCCAGCGATCATCCCTGTCGACCCTGCGCAGGCGAGTGCGTCCGCCGTGCCAAGCCCGGTTCCTTCACCATCGCGGTGCGCTCAGGCAACCACAATATGGCCGGCCTCCACCTCGCCTGGCCTCCTCTGACCCAAGCCATCGTCGGAACTACCGCGACCCAAAACCCCATCACCTTGGCCGCGCCCAGCCAGGACCACCACCCAACACCCGACTTCTGGCCACCGCGTCGGGACTCCCTACCACCGTACCCCGACCTACCACCCTCGGCCCTGCCCTTGGCCACGACACCACAGCCAGCGGCAGCCCACGCCGCCACCACATCCAAAAAAAAAAGAAAATAAAAGAATTAAAAACTATAACCCTAGGCTAACTTCGCCGTGGCCGCCGCCCCCTTGCGCAGCGCCGCCGCGCGACCCCACCGCTGGCCGCGCGTTCCCGCGTCGGCGAGCGCACCGTCCGGCGCCGATCTAGCGCTCCGTCGCCCTTTTTACTTCTCCTCCGACCTTCGCCGCGGCGTGCCGCCGCTGATTCCCATGCGCCTCATCTCTTCCCCGACGTCTTCCCTCTTCCGCTCACCCCCAGCCAAGCTCTTCACTCCCCTACGTCGCGTGTCCGCCGGCGAGCCCCCGCTCGAGCCACCGCCTACCGCCGCTGACTTCCCCGCATCCGCCGATGAGTCCCCCGAAACCCTTCTCGCTCGTCTCCCCATCCTCCTTAGTCCCTCTCTCTCCTCCTCCTTCTGTTACACTTATTATTATTTATTTTTTTTCTTTCATCACTCTCTCTTCCTCGGAGAGAGCACCACATCAGTACTGATAAAAATATCATTATTATTATTATTATTATTATTATTATTATTATTATTATTATTATTATTATTATTATTTCTATTATTTCCTTTTTCTCTGTGAAATGATGGTTTTTGTTATATTTTTTTGTTTTGATTTATTTAGGGGCTTTCTCTTTCCTCCCAACCAATTGCTTTGAAAGGGATGAGAACAGCTGTTCTCAAGTTTTGTATTTATTTTATTATTTATTGATTTCTAGTCAATTATTTTTATTTAGATTGTGTTTTAACAGTAATGGATGTTGACTAGGATTTATAATTACTAAGTATTATCATTATTATAATTATTATTTTGGCCACTATTACCATTAGATCTATTAAAATTTCTATTTTAATATATAGTAAATATTCCTAAAAAAATGTTTACAAAAATATAGTATTGCGTTCTGCCTATGTGTAATTTCAAAAATGGATTTCAAAGCCTAATAATATTAATTTTGTGATATTGATATAAATATTATCGCAGTATTTTATCTAATGAAAATTTATTTTTCTAAGTATTAGATATATATATACATGTACTTGTGACCCCATAACACATAGCTTCCAAAAGATTTTAAATAAAATTTTAGACTTTTAAAATAATATTTTACTAATAAAATATAGTTTTCAAGGATTATAAATAGTTTTCTAAAATTATATATATATTATTTCCTTTGGTTATCCTCATATCCAAGACTAAGCCCATTATTCCTATCCTCCTGCCAATTCTATCCTTTCTCCTATCGACCTAACTAATCTGACCCTTCTGGACCCAATGGAACTGTCCGTGCCACCACCCAAGGTCACCATGTACAGTTGTTGCACCGAAGTCACAGTTCATGCCAACTTGATCATTGCAATACACCAGGCGTCCTACCAGGCAAGACACATTGCCATTTGCTGTTTATTTATTTTAGCTCATATTTCATGCATTATTTATTTTCTTATGCAAAATAAACTGTGATACATGGCATAACCTGTTAGAACTTACTGTTCATTTATATTCTTGTTATGTATTATTTTTATTACACATTAAACCTAGATTTAAGGGACCACCTTTGTGTGTTGCATTCATGGCCTTGACACGTTGTACTACGAAGTTGTGTGTCGTATGTAGAATACGGACGTGCATGATTGGCTGGCCACCAGTACGTACAAGCCGTACAATAGGAATAACCGCTAATAGAGGTTGCATGCTTAGTTTGACTTAGCGGTTATAGAGGTTTACTGTTGTGGATACAACAGAGTAGGCATTGGGCGGGGAGGACAATTCCTTAGCGTATGGGCTTCAATGCACTTTCCCTTTTATAACCCGTGAGCTCTGCTGGAGACGCGGGTCAGATTACCCATGATTACTGACGGCCACTGACGTTCTGCGGAACATTATGCTCTTACTGATGGGGCCTCTGGTGCCCCAAGGGGGGACCATACCGATCCTATTCAGCCAGGGCCCATGCGTAGAAAGGATTGTTCTTAACTACATTTCACTTAGAATGGATAGGCACCTTTATCCGTTAGGTACGAGTACTTTTGGTTTGGGTACTTGTATCTGACCGTGGTTTGGAACAATAACTTGTCGCGGATTAGTTTATCACATCTTGTCCTTGTTTGGTTGTAGGTGTGACTTACTACTTCAAAGAGAAGGTATTGAACCTTGTTGGGGTCCGGATACCATATTGGATTCATAGCATGGAAAGATACGTCACCGTGAATTAGTTTACCATCTCCTGTCCTTGTTTGGTTGGGGGGATGGTACGCTCGTTCAATAGGTGTGTATTGGACCATGTTATAATTCAATTGACTTATTTATTTGAGCAATATTTATTCAGTTTATATGGCATGATATTATGTGTCTTGTTACGTCCCTCTGAGGACCTGGTTATCTCGCCAGGTGTGTGCTATTGTCTTTCGCAGGTGTTCTAGCTTTAGCCGTGATTATCGCTATCTATTCGAGGATGATTGCACTTGGATCGTCTTCGCTTCGCTCGCCAAATTCATTTATTTTCTTATGTATTTTTCTTTACTTGTTAGTAGTGGATTTGTTTCCGCCTAACATATTGTATCAAGACAATTCATTATCATTTTATGATATCTTTTATTCATTTATTTTGTGTGGATGAGATTAGTTATGGTTCTACTGTATTTTACAGCTTATGTATTCATACGTGGTTTCTATATATTGGAGTATACTTCGTATGTATACAGCTGGCATGTCTACGTTCCTAGTCCTACGTATTTTGGGACTGGAGCGTTACATGTTTTTGTGGTGGCCCATGCAGGTCCAGATAAATTGTTTGGTTACTTTACCGTACCAAGCAAGCCTGCGAATAGGATTAGAAGTCTAGGATCTCATCCACATACTTGACCTCTTTTCTGTTCGAATTACTGTTCGACTCATCAATTGCATCTTGCTTGATTCCTTCTATCATTATTCTTATCTTCCCTTCGTGCTTGCTAAAGATTGACCCTACTAGTTAGATGTCCCAAACACCCTTAGCTTAATTCTTTAAGTTGGGTAGAATACCCCACGACTTGACACACCCTTGACCATTAAGGGAATACAAATAGTATTATCTAGACCATAGAGACTAGAGGAAATTTAACCCATTTGGTCAACCAAGCCTTGGTCAATAAAATCGTAGAATGATTGTATAGGAATAAACAAAAACTTAGATTCTTATGACTCTTAGACTATTCAAATTTGTTTTTATTTCATCTACCATCGTGCCTATATTTTTACTATCTAGACTAATGATGCTAATATAGCCTAGTTTTTGCAAGCTCAATTCTTTATCAAGCTTGTTCATGACATAAGTTATTGGAGGCCTCCACTAAACGTGTTTTCTACTCATAACCAGTGCATAATGGTCTGATCAACCAAGTGCACTTTGGTTCGCTTTTATCTATCGTTCTACGTGGATAGAGACATAGTTAAACTTGTCCTTTAGAGTCTCATCCACGACTGCCTTGAAATTTTTTTTGAAATTATTCGGTCGCCTTTGAATCACGTATTCGTATTCGATAACGCCTTCTTCGAACTCTATATTGCTTTCGCCTTCACCTATTTTAGAAGGACGAATGCGTTATACTAGAACTTCCTCTAGCCTTCCTATCGACTATGACCATTCTCACTCGATGTTGCTATATCTTCATCCTAAACTGCTCGTTCTTTTCCTTGGCCCTATATTTACTATCACGACCTTCTAATTGGGAATGAATCTAATTCGTTCTCTTAATCGTGCCTCAACCTACTAGGTCTCTAACTTATTTCTCTTGATACCATACAATTCCTTTTACAGGTTATCTTGATTAAACTTTAACACTTGATCATTTTCACTCTTGCATTAATTAGCCATTATTTTCGTATCACGATTTCCTAATGCATCTTGTGTTGCGTTGTGAATAATCGTTGCTCACCAATACCCCCTTGTGTCTTCACCCCCTACTAATTCTTAATTTCGAGGACGAAATTTTTTTAAGTTGGGTAGGATGTAAAATCCCTAAATTTTTACTATATTTTTTTATTAAAATTTGTACGGATTTAAAATTTTGTATTGTATATCGCGTAGTCGTATTGTACATCGTGCGGAAAATTTCGTTTTTTTTCGTAATTGCTCGACGAGTGCGAATATGTGCGAGCGTACATATTTTAGAAAAAAACATTTTTTTCTCTATTTTTTTATATAGTTCAAATAATATATATAATAATTATTTGTATTTTACTTAAAATTTATGTTATGCAAATATTCCTTGCATATGAGATACATTAATTTAAATTTATACATAATTCTATTTTTGAAATTTATTAATATTAATATTTTAGTATTCAAAAAGATATTTAAAAATATTTATTATTTTCAAAATTATTATTATTGGTATTTTGAAAAATATATTTGGAAGTTATTGTGGCCATTTAAATCTTGATTTGATTTTTGAGATTAAATTAATATCCATATTTGGAATTTGAATTATCTTATTTGGTTTTAAACTAAAGGATGTAATTTAATTAGATTTAAAATTTATTTAGATTTGGATTTGAATTTATTGAATTGATTTAAATTAAGTAGAGAATTATCTAAATGGGGAATTTAAAATCCTAATCCTTATCTTAATGGGAATTCCCACATCCTATAAATAGGCAGGTACTCATCCATGTATTTTTATTCTCCAAATTTCTTCCACAAATTTCCAACCCTAACTAATTGCCATCCATAGATTTTATCGTGCGTGCATCGTGTCCGTGTCCCCATCTTTCCACTAATTTTCACCATTATAATTACATTGTCACCCTCTTCGTGTCCACACACGGATACATATCATCATCTGTCACGACCCGCACCCATTTTTTTAAACGGATACAAGACGTGTCCAAGCCAGCCTACGCCGCAGTATCGGCGGTAGAACGCTGTCACGGCCATGAAGATCAAAATCACAAATAATGCTCATTCACATAATTAATTTAACTTACAACGAACACAAGTTTTACATTTGCTGAAAATATAAACTTGTACAATTATTTGAATGACCACAACTCCACTATCTAGCTAGTCTCTAGGCTTTTGTCCGCAAGTACTCCCGTCACTCCCCAAGCTAAATGAATCCACGACTAACCTGAAAATGTTGGTTTCCAGTCAGGAATGGAACGAGCACAATTCACTGAATGCAATTTCAAATAAAGAAAATGACTATAAAACAAAGGTTAGACATCAATCATGAGTTTTGAAAATAAACAGTAAATACGGAAAACCAATATCAATAAATAGACACAAAATACTTTCCCCAACTGTTAGAAGTACCTTTGATATGTGATCGGTCTCGGGACAATTATGCGACACTGTCTACACTGTCTAAAGTTACACTGTCTACACTGTCTAAAGTTACACTGTCTACACTGTCTAAAGTTACACTGTCTACAGAAAATATTGCAATAAAGAAACATTGTCTACAAAATAATAATCACGAACTACACAGTTTAAATGCAATAATAATCACGGTCTACACTGTCTACTTTGCAATAATTAAATCAATGTCTACACTGTCTACTTTGCAATAAATAAATCACTGTCTACACTGTCTATACTGTCTAAGGTCAGATCACACATCCTTGGTACTTCTCATTCCCGACTCAACAATTTATAATAGAAAATAATCACATAACCGATGGCCAATCAATGAAATATAGTGAAAATTAATATCGAAATGCAGACAATAAACTGTACTCGCCTGGGGTCCTCTGCTGGTGAAACCGACAATCTGAACCACTCAATGTGCCACAATAGTCAAAATCCGTACAACAGTCCCCGAAAGCTGAAATAAACATTATCAATGTTCTTAGAATAGTCAAATTAGCTAGGATCGCCTGTCCTTAAGTCCAATTCTGGACACAGGGGCAAAACGGTACTTTCGGGTCAAAACGGTATCCGCCGTTGGACCCGCTTTGCACCGAAAAGCGTGCCAGGGTCAACGGTCTCTAAAGTCGTCAAACTACATGTCTATGGATCCAGTTTTCTGATATGAATCCAACCATATGTCCAAATTTGGATTTCGACGGGCCGTGCACAAAATCGCCTGTTGAGTGGGACCGTGGGGCCCGCAAAACGATGATTTTATCAACAGTCTCAGAATCGGGCCAAACATGGCATACAGGACCAGAAAAATGATACGGTCCTGTTGGCACAAGTTTCGTCTCGATCTGACGAGTGTGCACAAAGTAATTAGAAAATCTGCACAGGGGCCGATACGGTGAATTTTGACGGATACGCATCAAATTCGTCGCGCACGCGCGACCAATTCGAATTCCGCCAAAGCCCACACGACCACGAAGCCATTACGCACCTTTCGATACTTACGGTACGCAATCACGTCGTCCGGTTTGGTGGGACGCACGTCATATCGAGAGATTTTTTCAATATTTTAATATTTTAGAACAGATTTTTCATGATTTTTGAGGTTGAATATCTTTCTGTAAACTGAATGAAAAATCAATCTATCAGAAGGGTTTCGATCCCTTATATGTTGTCTAGGAATTCCTTTAATTAGTTTTCGAAAACTCCTAGCATGCAGATCCTGATATGCCTTCCAAGTTGGGTCTTTGGGACCGTTCATTCGTTCTGTTTTAACAGATTATTCGCGATGTTGGGTTCGATTTCTCGACAAAATAATACTCGCCGTCGTAAACTAATTTCGGGATTGGGAAGAGGGTCATGCAGGCTCTACATAGAGTTTTGTAGATCGAAATTCGATCGAATATCGAAGGAGAAAATAGAAAGGAAAGGGATACCTGTTGTTCGAGCAATAACAGAGCAAGGCTCTGTCTCCGGTCGGCCACGGCGGCGTTGGCGGCGCTCCGGCACTTGTCAAGGCGGTGCAGGGCAGCGTGCGTGGTCGTGGTTACCTGGGGAGGGCGTGGGTATGAATCAGGGTTAGGGTTTTGCTCGCTTTCGATCTCTCGTTCCTGTTTATATATGCTGAATAAAGCAGCGGCTGAACGAACAGGGGTTCGGTTTCCTGTGGGTTCGGATGTGGGGGAAACCCTCGGGTCATGGGAGTTAATAGTCTGGCTTTGGAAAATTTAAGCTGGGAGGGGCCTTGCTGGTTGGCTCCTCATGTGGGCCTGCGGCCTGGGATTCTTCCATATGTTATTAGCTTATTTTCTTTTGTTTGATTACCATATGTATTTATACATTTATATATATATATAGTTATATATACTAATACATATACACAATGTAATATATTAGTATATACATGTTTATACGTATACACTAATATATCTCTATTTATATATATATATATATATATATATATATATATATATATATATATATATATATATATATATATATATATATATATATACACACAAAACCTACATATATATACATATATATACATATATATATTTTATATTTATATATAAATACACATATACACATATACATGTATATATTTTATATTCATATATATATATATATATATATATATATATATATATATATATATATATATATATATATATATATATATATATATATACATACAGAAAACCTATATATTTTTTAATATATTATCTATTTTTGACCTTATTAATATAGCTAGGAATATATATTAAACATTTATTGATAACGAAATGATATAACCAAAATTAGTAATTAATTTTATATAGATAATAACCTCAATAATAATGATAATAATAATACTAATAATAATAATAATAACAAAATTCAATAAATCATAATGGTGTATATACCATTACGTACAATCTACTAAACCCAAAATATACAAGTATCTACTTTACACAAACGTCACTACATATCAACTAATTAATAATTATTTATAAAATTTCTAAAACAATCATTATTTAATTCAAACATATAAATAAAATATATGATAAAATTCTGGGAAGAGGGGTTACAAATCTACCCACCTTAAAAATAATTTCGTCCTCGAAATTTAAGGGAAGAGTCCATCTGCTATGATAGAATACGGTTTCCATTAGCTATCATCTATTCTCATGGTCATTTCGTACTACGGATCCTCGAAATTTCTACCCCCCCTTTGGTCACACTACTCCATCAAATCTTCTGTCGCTAAAACTTTATAATCTTTCAACTAACTGCTAAAATTTCTACCAATAGATATCTACTGTACATGGCATCTATAATCCTATCTTATCTACCAAGCACCCAAAATTTAACAAGCAACAAATTTACACAAGTAGCTAAGAAATATTGGTAATTTCTAGTAAGCATGTCCATTCGTCCCTGAAATAGGAAGGAAAGAAAAATAGGGAAGAGTAATCAAGGGCAAGAATAAGGTTCCAGGACGGCAAAGAGCATCTAATGATGCAGATAGAAAGGAAGTCTATGAGCCAAAGACTTATTTGCTAGATGGGGCTACTCTAGTCTAGTCACTTGCTAAATCGAAGCACCTATAGGAGCTTGCAATCCGTGCAATACAGAAGTTCCATCCTCAAAATTCTAAACATGGTTCCATAATAGGACAGAATTTGACAATCAAGATTTTGATTCTTCCGTGGTTGTTTGAACATACGAGCAAGGGATATAGTGCAACACAAGATTGTGTCGCGACTTCCAGGTAGATAGAGAAAGGTTACGAATGACATTGCACTCTAAGAAGGGGAGACAACATAGAGGGTATAGGGACCTATCCCAGAAAGTTCGGTTTTATTGTCCAAATATGGTGGTAATGCATGGATGGGTTTTTACTGGGTCTTAATGGGTTCCTGATCAATTGTTGGTTGGATGAACCTCGGATTTCAATCTATATGGACCGGTCGAGATCCCAATGATTAAACCACTTCTACTAGGTAAAGGTAACCTAGAATAGGTTTCTACCCAAGTGGTTGAGCTAGATGGGCGGTCGGTTGGGTTAACTAGGTTCTGTAAGCCCTGAAGATGCGCCTTCCGTGACTTTCGTGTTTAAGTAGCACGAGAAGACACAATTGAATGGCACACTAGTGGCATGTGCATAGTAAGCTTTGAGTAGATCACAACCATATATTGGGTCAAACGATTCGAGTCGAGGTTGGGTCTCTAATTTTAGTCGGAAAGTGTATGGTTATCATGGTAAGGGTTATAGCTAGTCCTTTTATCCTGAAAGTCGTAGCACAAAAATAGAGTACAAGGGAACGTGTTTGAGTGGGACATGATATACCTAGATGAAGGTGGACTCGTCTAGATCTTGCATATGAAATTTGTTAGAAAATAACAGCTGGTCTCGTGCTCCGAATATTAATGACACGACCGGGGCACACAAAATAATCTAAAAGAAAGGTGGGAGCCCAAGGGCACTAATCATCATCCTAAAGGAAGTTATTCTAATCACTCGGTAATCCTGGTATATCTCCAAAATTTTTAGAAGGCTTAGTCTACCCACCTTAGAAATAAGGCATGGGTTTTGGAATAATGAGGTTAGGAGAATTCCAAGATCCGGGTATTGTACCTCGACTCTTGTCAATAAAGAATAAGGCACGGCGTAACGGAATACCGTAGATATAGGTCAAGTCAAGGATTGTTTACCAATAAATGGAAAACGAGTGTGTACTAAGACACATGGTCGATAAAATAGAATGATATACTCAACCACAGTATTCAAAAGTTGTCGACGGGGTAACCAGTTCTAAGGCACATCATATGAAAAGATTTCTAACAACTGAGTCGAGAAATTCTATTTGTGTCAAGCCTGTCAGACTATTTGTCACAGGGGATCTAGTGGTATGGGCTGTAGTGGTCACGTGTTGCTGTTGGCAACGGGTAGATCATAATATGATAGGGTATTATGCTATGGATATTGGCCAAGCTAGTGAGGGTGATATTCTAATGTAGACCACATCTCAAAATAAATTGTATAACTAGAATAATACCAGTTGGATCCCTCATCTCGGAATGGGTGTCTACCATAGTCACGGTAAATGATTGTCCTTACTCTTGTCTATTCATCTCATGTCTAAACTGTAGGCTTTGGTCGAGGAACGGTTGAGTCAAGGCATAAGGATTTCTCGTTAAGACAATGTTCAAGAAAAATATTTAGAGACTCACAATGAATTGGTTTCTTTAGAATAGATAGTCTCCTAGGTTGGCATTTTGACTAAGGGTAAAACCCTAATCATTCTCAAATTTATATGGCTTGAAAGTCCCAATAGTTGTTTGAGGGTCGAGAGGAGAACGAGTAACTCAATCACATGACTGGCCGATGGTAGCTACACTTGTGTATACAACTACCATAGCCATGGGGGATATCTCTCTACCAATTACGAGCTTTCGTCTTTCCAAATCAGCGAAAGACAAAAATAATAAAGAGTTAAAGGGAGATGTCACTGAACACAATTACGTGATTCAAGAGCGAATGTATAATTCAAGAGGAATTGTCAATACAGTCACGGATGAGATCCTAGAGACATCTACATCTCAATCCACGTGGGATAATCTAAGAGAGAGCGAAACGAGTGCACTACGGTTGATCAGACCGTAATACATCGATTCTGATTAGACAATATGTTAGTAGGCGTCCCCACTAAATATATGTCTTGAATCAAGCTCGAGAACAGGGTGAGCTTACAAAACTAGGCTGTAGCAGCATAGGTTAAGATAGTCAAATTACAAGTATGCGAAAGTTTTGAAAGAAGGCACAAGTAGTTCGAGTTTTGTGAGAATCAAACCTTACTCGGTGTTCTTGCTTATACAGTCTACCTACTATCTTCTTATCCACAAGGACTTGGTCGACTAATGGGTTATGACCTTCTAACTTCTGTATTCTAGGTAAACCTATTAGCGTCAGCCAATTTCCTCGTCAATAAGTCACAAGGACTACAGAATGCTAGGTCGGGAGATATGCTACCCAACTTACAAAACTTCTACTATATTGGCTTCGGGTCTTATGGGTCATACATGGCATTGTCATATCCTCTTATAGTATCCTAACTGGTAATCATGTCTGAAGTCATCTCACCTAGGACTACGCCTCGTCCGTAAAATCTGGCTGTGGTAAACCCTTGGTTTCGTAACTCAAATATGACCAAATCGAATATTACTTAACTCTATCCAATATTGGCTCAAGGGTAACTACGATCAGGAGTGGACCACTAGCTATAGTTTCAGGAATATTCTATAACCTATATTTTCTTAAACTAATTTCAACTCTATGGGTCGTGTCTCGCCAGTGCGCTGCTGGCTGCGGTGAATCCATAGTCTCCATACTTCAAATAATTGGCGACAGTGCGCTGCTGTCCTGCAATTATGAGTTAACTAACATTCTCGTAACTATATCTGTAAATAAATCCTTGAGCTTCTAGAGATTCAAACAAGTTGACTATGATATAAGGCATAAATATTTGCCCTATCAATCCTTAAAATAAAAGATTGAGTGGGGAGGAAATAACTGAAGACAAAATATATACAAACATTCAAATGTCTATTCCATATGTATTCAAACATTGAGGAAAACTTTAAACCGAAACTAACGCGAGGTCCGTATGGGGATAACAATAATCAGAATTTATACAAAATATTAATTCCTAGGGCAAATAGAAACTAAATAGGCAGTTCGACTAAGATATGAGGATGATATCTAAGAGGCAAAGAGAAAGATTTTGCCCAATTCATCAAGGTTAGATCCTAAATTATATGAAGTCCTGTCTCACCAAGTGAATAATCTATCCACTTTGGATCGTGTCGTCATATCGAGAGATAATAGTGTACCTATGGGGATCTGACAATCCATCAACATTAATAACTCCTCATCTAAATTGCATGGCCTAGACTACCCATCGGTAAATTTGTATAGGGGACTCCTAGTCCTAGTCATTCACTTAAATTAAATTAATTTTAATTCGTGAATGAGCATTTCCTTGCCGCAGGCTCGCAGTAGTACAACTAACTTAAGTATCATTACGAGTTCGCGTGATTTGCGAAGACTGACCTGCATGGGCCACCACAAAAACTTGTCACGACCCGTACCCATTTTTTTTAAACTGATACAAGACGTGTCCAAGCCAGCCTACGCCGCAGTATCGGCGGTAGAACGCTGTCACGGCCATGAAGATCAAAATCACAAATAATGCTCATTCACATAATTAATTTAACTTACAACGATCACAAGTTTTACATTTGCTGAAAATATAAACTTGTACAATTATTTTAATGACCACAACTCCACTATCTAGCTAGTCTCTAGGCTTTTGTCTGCAAGTACTTCCGTCACTCCCCAAGCTAAATAAATCCACGGCTAACCTGAAAATGTTGGTTTCCAGTCAGGAATGGAACGAGCACAATTCACTGAATGTAATTTCAAATAAAGAAAATGACTATAAAATAAAGGTTAAACATCAATCATGAGTTTTGAAAATAAACAGTAAATACGGAAAACCAATATCAATAAATAGACACAAAATACTTTCCCCAACTGTTAGAAGTACCTTTGATATGTGATCAGTCTCGGGACAATTATGCGACACTGTCTATACTGTCTAAAGTTACACTGTCTACACTATCTAAAGTTACACTGTCTATACTGTCTAAAGTTACACTGTCTACAGAAAATATTGCAATAAAGAAACACTGTCTACAAATTAATAATCACGAACTACACAATTTAAATGCAATAATAATTATGATCTACACTGTCTACTTTGTAATAATTAAATCAATGTCTACACTGTCTATTTTGCAATAAATAAATCACTGTCTACACTGTCTACACTGTCTAAGGTCAGATCACACATCCTTGGTACTTCTCATTCCCGACTCAACAATTTATAATAGAAAATAATCACATAACCGATGGCCAATCAATAAAATATAGTAAAAATCAATATCGAAATGCAGACAATAAACTGTACTCGCCTGGGGTCCTTTGCTGGTGAAACCGACAATCTGAACCACTCAATGTGCCACAATAGTTAAAACCCGTACAACAGTCCCTAAAAGCTGAAATAAACATTACCAATGTTCTTAGAATAGTCAAATTAGCTAGGATCGCCTGTCCTTAAGTCCAATTCTGGACACAGGGGCAAAACGGTACTTTCGGGTCAAAACGGTGTCCGCCGTTGGATCCGCTTTGCACCGAAAAGTGCGTCAGGGTCAACGGTCTCTAAAGTCGTCAAACTACATGTCTACGGATCCAGTTTTCCGATATGAACCCAACCGTATGTCCAAAGTTAGATTTCGACGGACCGTGCACAAAATCGCCCGTTGAGTGGGACCGTGGGGCCCGCAAAACGGTAATTTTATCAACAGTCTCAGAATCGGGCCAAACTTGGCATACAGGACCAGAAAAATGATACGGTCCTGTTGGCGCAAGTTCCGTCTCGATCTGACGAGCGTGTATAAAGTAATTAAAAAATCTGCACAGGGGCCGATACGGTGAATTTCGACGGATACGCATCAAATTCGTCGCGCACACGCGACCAATTCGAATTCCGCCAAAGCCCACACGACCACGAAGTCGTTACGCACCTTTCGATGCTTACAGTGCGCGATCATGTCGCCCTGTTTGGCGGGACGTACGTCATATCGAGAGATTTTTTCAATATTTTAATATTTTAGAACAGATTTTTTATGATTTTCGAGGTTGAATATCTTTCTGTAAACTGAATGAAAAATCAATCTATCAGAAGGGTTTCGATCCCCTATATGTTGTCTAGGAATTCCTTTAATTAGTTTTCGAAAACTCCTAGCATGCAGATCCTAATATGCCTTCCAAGTTGGGTCTTTGGGACCGTTCATTCGTTCTGTTTTAACAGATTATTCGTGATGTTGGGTTCGATTTCTCGACAAAAATAATACTCGCCGTTGTAAACTAATTTCGGGATTGGGAAGAGGGTCATGCAGGCTCTACATAGAGTTTCGTAGATCGAAATTCGATCGAATATCGAAGGAGAAAATAGAAAGGAAAGGGATACCTGTTGTTCGAGCAATAGAAGAGCAAGGCCCTGTTTTCGGTCGGCCACGGCGGCGTTGGAGGCGCTCCGGCGCTTGTCACGACGGTGCAGGGCAGCGCACGTGGTCGTGGTCACCTGGGGAGGGCGTGGGTATGAATCAGGGTTAGGGGTTTGCTCGCTTTCGATCTCTCGTTCCTGTTTATATATGCTGAATAAAGCAGCGGCTGAATGAACATGGGTTCGGTTTCCTGTGGGTTCGGATGTGGGGGAAACCCTCGGGTCATGGGAGTTAATAGTCTGGCTTTGGAAAATTTAAGCGGGGAGGGGCCTTGCTGGTTGGCTCCTCATGTGGGCCTGCGGCCTGGGATTCTTCCATATGTTATTAGCTTATTTTCTTTTGTTTGATTACCATATGTATTTATACATTTATATCTATATATAGTTATATATACTACTACATATACACAATGTAATATATTAGTATATACATGTTTATACGTATACACTAATATATCTCTATTTATATATGTATATACACACAAAACCTATATATATATACATATATATACATATATATATTTTATATTTATATATAAATACACATATACACATATACATGTATATATTTTATATCCATATATATATATATATATATATATATATATATATATATATATATATATACAGAAAACCTATATATATATTTTTTAATATATTATCTATTTTCGACCTTATTAATATAGCTAGGAATATATATTAAACATTTATTGATAACGAAATGATATAACCAAAATTAGTAATTAATTTTATATAGATAATAACTCAATAATAATGATAATAATAATACTAATAATAATAATAATAACAAAATTCAATAAATCATAATGGTGTATATACCATTACGTACAATCTACTAAACCCAAAATATACAAGTATCTACTTTACACAAACGTCACTACATATCAACTAATTAATAATTATTTATAAAATTTCTAAAATAATTATTATTTAATTCAAACAAATAAATAAAATATATGATAAAATTCTGGGAAGAGGGGTTACATCATCCATCTCCGACACCAAGTCCTAAACCTAAAACCAAATTCCTAGCAAACACAATCCCCTAATCCTAATTCCCACCACCGTCGCCAACGCCGATTCCGCCACTGCCTCCTCCTCGGCCTCACCGGAGTCTGCCCCGACCACAGCAGCGCCGTGCCCCGCTTTCTGCGATCATCTCTGTTGACCCTGCGCAGGCGAGTGCGTCCGCCGCGCCATGCACGGTTCCTTCACCATCGCGACGCGCTCAGGCAACCACCATATGGCCGGCCTCCACCTCGCCTGGCCTCCTCTGACCCAAGCCATCGCCGGAACTACGGCGACCCAAAACCCCACCACCTTGGCCGCGCCCAGCCAGGACCACCACCCAACACCCGACTTCCGGCCACCGCGTCGGGACTCCCTACCACCGTACCCCGACCAGATCAAACCACCACAACACAACCACATCCACCACCGCCCTACCACCCTCGGCCCTGCCCTTGGCCACGACACCACAGCCACCGGCAGCCCACGCAGCCACCACATCCAAAAAAAGAAAAAAAAGAAAAAGAATTAAAAACTCTAACCCTAGGCTAACCTCGCCGTGGCCGCCGCCCCCTTGCGCAGCGCCGCCGCGCGACCCCACCGCTGGCCGCGTGTTCCCGCGTCGGCGAGCGCGCCGCCCGGCGCCGATCCAGCGCTCCGTCGCCCTTTTTACTTCTCCTCCGACCTTCGCCGCGGCGTGCCGCCGCTGATTCCCGTGCGCCGCCTCTCTTCCCCGACGTCTCCCCTCTTCCGCTCACCCCCGGCCAAGCTCCTCACTCATCTCCGTCGCGTGCCCGCCGGCGAGCCCCCGCGCGAGCCACCGCCTACCGCCGCTGACTTCCCCCGCATCCGCCGACGAGTCCCCCGAAACCCTTCTCGCTCGCCTCCCCATCCTCCTTAGTCCCTCTCCCTCCTCCTCCTTCTGTTACACTTATTATTATTATTTTTTCTTTCATCACTCTCTCTCCCTCGAAGAGAGCACCACATCAGTACTGATAAAAATATCATTATTATTATTATTATTATTATTATTATTACCATTATTATTATTTCTATTATTTCCTTTTTCTTTGTGAAATGATGGTTTTTGTTATATTTTTTTGTTTTGATTTATTTAGGGGCTTTCTCTTTCCTCCCAACCAATTGCTTTGAAAGGGATGAGAACAGTTGTTCTCAAGTTTTGTATTTATTTTATTATTTATTGATTTCTAGTCAATTATTTTTATTTAGATTGTATTTTAACAGTATTGGATATTGACTAAGATTTATAATTACTAAGTATTATTATTATTATTATTATTATTTTGGCCACTATTACCATTAGATCTATTAAAATTTCTATTTTAATATATAGTAAATATTCCTAAAAAAAATGTTTACAAAAATATAGTATTGCGTTCTGCCTATGTGTAATTTCAAAAACTGGATTTCAAAGCCTATTAATATTAATTTCGTGATATTGATATTAATATTATCGCAGTATTTTATCTAATTAAAATTTATTTTTCTAAGTATTAGATATATATATACATATACTTGTGATCCCATAAAACATAGCTTCCAAAAGATTTTAAATAAAATTTTAGACTTTTAAAATAATATTTTACTAATAAAATATAGTTTTCAAGGATTATAAATAGTTTTCTAAAATTATATACATTTTATTTCTTTTGGTTATCCTCATATCTAAGACTAAGCCCATTATTCCTATCCTCCTGCCAATTCTATCCTTTCTCCTATCGACCTAACTAATCTAACCCTTCTGGACCCAATGAAACTGTCCGTACCACCATCCAAGGTCACCATGTACAGTTGTTGCACCGAAGTCACAGTTCATGCCAGCTTGATCATTGCAATACACCAGGCGTCCTACCAGACAAGACACCTTGCCATTTATTTTTTATTTATTTTAGCTCATATTTCATGCATTATTTATTTTCTTATGCAAAATAAACTGTGATACATGGCATAACCTGTTAGAACTTACTGTTCATTTATATTCTTGCTATGTATTATTTTTCTTACACATTAAACCTAGATTTAAGGGACCACCTTTGTGTGTTGCATTCATGGCCTTGACACGTTGTACCACGAAGTTGTGTGTCGTATGTAGAACACGGACGTGCATGATTGGCTGGCCACCAGTACGTACAAGCCGTGCGATAGGAATAACCGCTAATAGAGGTTGCATGCTTAGTTTGACTTAGCGGTTATAGAGGTTTACTGTTGTGGATGCAACAGAGTAGGCATTGGGCGGGGTGGACAATTCCTTAGCGTATGTGCTTCGATGCACCTTCCCTTTTGTAATCCGTGAGCTCCGCCGGAGACGCGGGTCAGATTATCCATGATTACTGACGGCCACTGACGTTCTACGGAACGTTATGCTCTTACTGATGGGGCCTCTGGTGCCCCAAGGGGGGACCATGCCGATCCTATTCAGCCAGGGCCCATGCGTAGGAAGGATTGTTCTTAACTATATTTTACTTAGAATGGATAGGCACCTTTATCCGTTAGGTACGAGTACTTTTGGTTTGGGTACTTGTATCTGACCGTGGCTTGGAACAATAACTTGTCGCGGATTAGTTTATCACATCTTATCCTTGTTTGGTTGTAGGTGTGACTTACTACTTCGATGAGAAGGTATTGAACCTTATTGGGGTCCGAATACCATATTGGATTCATAGCATGGAAAGATATGTCACCGTGAATTGGTTTACCATCTCCTGTCCTTATTTGGTTGGGGGGATGGTACGCTCATTCAATAGGTGTGTATTGGACCATGTTATAATTCAATTGACTTATTTATTTGAGCAATATTTATTCAGTTTATATGGCATGATATTATGTGTCTTGTTACGTCCCTCTGAGGACCTGGTTATCTCGCCAGCTGTGTGCTATTGTCTTTCGCAGGTGTTCTAGCTTTAGCCGTGATTATCGATATCTCTTCGAGGATGATTGCACTTGGATCGTCTTCGCTTCGCTCGCCAAATTCATTTATTTTCTTATGTATTTTTCTTTACTTGTTGGTAGTGGATTTGTCTCCGCCCAACATATTATATCAAGACAATTCATTATCATTTTATGATATCTTTTATTCATTTATTTTGTGTGGATGAGATTAGTTATGGTTCTACTGTATTTTACAGCTTATGTATTCATACGAGGTTTCCATATATTGGAGTATACTTCGTATGTATACAGCTGGTATGTCTACGTTCCTAGTCCTACGTATTTTGGGACTGGGACGTTACAAAAAATTCTTTGTAATGGATAGATTTCCAATGAATGAAAATCATTTTTTATAGAAATTTTTGTTTCTGCACTTCTGTTTACTCTTTCTTCTTTAATTTATCTTGATGCGCCAACCTCATTCTGGCGTATGTTGTTCATAGCGCACCGAGTACTTCTCTTTTGGGAGCGCATGAGTGCCATGCTTCTACAATGATGTTTGCCATACCGTTGTTCCGGGGGCAACTTCGCAAGAAGCAGTCTAGGTTCGAGAAGGAACACCAGACTGTTGAGCATAAATTGTTGAATTGCAAGAGGAATTCAAGACCAAGACCAGGATCCTCGAGAAAGTTATCGCCAATGGTGGGTCTCCGAGGAAGGAGGCGACACCAAAGGTGAAGTACCCCGAGCCAAAATCCTTCAACGATGTTCGAGATGCGAAAGAGGTGGAAAAATTCATATGGAACATCAAGTGGTACCTTAAAGCGATTCGTATCAAAGATTAGCCCAATAAGGTAAATACCATGTCTCTTTATTTCACTGATGTTGCTATGTATAGTGGCGACATAGGTGCATCGAGAAAGAGAAGGGTTTGTGCTCAATCGAGACTTGGGAGAATCTCAAAAAGGAGATCAATTCTCAATCTATCCAAAGAATGTTGAGTTCATGGAAAGGAGGAGCTTGTGTTAACTCAAGTACATCGGATCGATCAAGAACTATTTGGCGGAGTTCACTAGTCTCATGCTTGCCATATTTAATATGGATGAAGAAGACCGCATATTCTTCTTCTTCCTTGATAAAGAAGCTATGGAGTATCGACGGAGTGATACGTCCAAGCTCAAGACAAAGGCCACAACCAAGGCCAATGGTAGAGGAGAGAAGAAAGGCAACGAAAGGGAGCCCCGTCGACAGAAAAACCACATGCGAAGCCCGAAATGGAGCACAATATTGAGTGTTTCATGTGTGGAGGAAATCACTTTGCACACAATTGCAAAAACAAAGACAAGCGGGTGAACGCGGTCCAAGGCGAGGAGGCCGAGGACGATGAGCCAAGAATGGGGGATCATGTGGAAGCGTTACGCCTGCTCAATTCCCTGAAGAGCAAGACTGTCTTGACCAAAGCATAGAGTCAAAAACTTATGTACGTGGACATAAAGATCAATGGCCAGAGTACAAGGGCAATGGTCGACACGCAACGATGACACAACTTCATTTCGGACGCGGAGGTTCAACGCAAGATTAAGACGGTCAACTCAGAGGCTAGCCCAGTGTAGGAGGTGGCCTGAAGATCCAGGTGGGCGACTGGACGGGAGTCACTAGTCTCACGGTCGCACCACTCGACGACCTCAAGATGATCCTAGACATGGGCTTTCTCACTTCGAAAAAAATTCTAATGCTACACTTGGGAATCGTAGAGATCATATTGGAGGGCTCACTCTACATAGTAAATGTTGCACGATGGGGGTCCACAAAGGAGAAATCTCTCTCCTCTATCCTACTCAAGAAGGATGTGAGGCAAGGAGATATGACCTACTTGACTCTGCTGAAGACGGAGGAGGCACCCACGCAGAGGGATCTTCCGCCTGGGATTAGTGATGTCCACACAGAATTCGGGGATGTAATGTCGCAAGAGCTTCCAAAGAGACTACCTCCATGGAGGGAAATGGACCACGCTATCGAGTTGGAACCGGACACGAATCCGCCCGCAGGTCCCATACCGCATAGATCTCTGATTATTTCTTATGCATGAATCTAAGTCCTATCAGGCTCTTCGAGCCAACAAACCAGCACAATGCATTTCACAGAGCAAAGCATTACATTCGCATGAGCACTCTGGCTGCTTTCTATGGAAAATGAAGGCTCATGTCACAGTCGAGAATAAGTGGGAGTTCTCGAGATCTTGTGAGGGTGGACCGCAATAAAGGCTAATATCACAATAGCAAAAATAGTCATTTAAACGAGACTGCATAAAGCTCAAAAACGAGAAGACTAAAGGCAAGGTTGATTAAGTAAATTTCACAGCTATGAGAGATCACATCATCATAACAACAAATACAGAGAAACCTTGTGGCATGTGGCATGATAGTGATTGGGTCTTGGACACAGGGGTTTCATGTTAGGCCACTCCATAGAGTAGGATCTATACATCATATCGAAGACGTAGGTTGGGACGTGCGAAGATGGCGACAAGGAGACGACAACACTTGTAGGCATCAGTGACATATACTTGACTATGAAGTTTGGCAAGAAGCTCATTCTTAAAGGGGTTCATCATGTGTCGAGTTTGTACTACAACTTGATATCAGTAAAGAAGCTGACATATGGTGGTTGTTGCAGTATGTTTGGGGACAAATATTGAAAGCTTGTGAAGAGTGTCCAACTGTTGGCTCGAGGAGATATATATTGTAGCATGTACAGGCTCAAGCTGCTGAGGTGTACAAACATGCCACAAACATCGGATGGAGGCTCAAGGATATTCGACATGAGTTTATAGATCATCGGAAACTTGTTGAGGGTAGCCTTCGAGATGATTTGAGGGATAGGGATGATTCGGTTCTTCAGGAAAAATCGATGATTAGAGGTGCATCAAAGATTGAGGATCACTATGTCAATTCCATGACAACTGGTCAGTTTCCACGTGAGAGTTATTCTACGGATCTGATTTTGGTGACATGTGGTTTGCCACAGCTTAACGGAGCGACATCGGGTTTAGCAGTTCAAAGCCGGGGAGGAGGTCAAGGAGTGCAACAAACTCAAGCTGCGATGGGTATAGCTCCATTTGCACAATTCAGGGGAGCTCTGGGTCATCGACCATGTACATAGTGCATGATGTTCTTCTCATGGATGCAAGTGTACAGGGAGTCAGTGTCAAACACGAAGATGGGGAATTTTAGAAGTTCAAATCTTAAGGGAACCACACTGTCTGCTTGGTTGGACAATCCAAGGGTGAGGAAGCTCGACAGAACGGGAGCACGTTTCGGTAGAAGACAGAAGTCGGGAACAGAAAACCCCTACTTATGGTAAGGTTGATGTTCAATGACTCCAGTCATGGCTGAGTTATTGATGTCGACGAGATCCTAGACATTAGGGAAGTACTACGCATGAAAGGTAGCGTCGACGTGGTGGACAATGAGCTGGAGACGAAGAAAGATGAAAAATAGTTCGGAGAATTCGAGATCAATGACGAAGGAGAGCAGGAACATTGTCGCAGGGAAACATATATGGAGTCAAGTCGAGGAGCCAAGGGGGCCAACACCTCTCACAAGATTGGAGGGGGAGTTTGTTCGGTTCCAGCCTCGATTCGAGGTGTGTGGAAGAACAGTCCAGGGGTCGTGAAGAATTGGTGAAAGTTGTGACGAAGGCGACGGAGGATCGGTTGCTAAATCGTTGTTCAAACAGAGCCAAAACAGCAGAGGCGGTATAACACGGTGTACCGGCTATATATAAATTTTTGGGCATTTCATTCCAGTACCTATTCTGAAGGTCTGTGGCACATTGTCGTATATCGACGGTATACCGTATGTCTAGATTCAATCCAGAAGTGGGCCCAAAGTTAGCATGTTTTTTACTGTGTGAACTAATCTAGATTACCATGATTATTGCTGGGCTAATTTAGAAAAATTTTAGTTCTAAATTATGATTTCTTAAACCTGTATAAGGAGGCTATGGGGAGTTGCTCAACGGAAGCTCATACGAGATACCCAAGGGAGTTAAGTCCACATAAATCTAAGAGAAAGGTCATACTTTGCTCTTAGGGATCACCTTTCGAGATAGATTGAAGGGAAGATCTGTTCGCAGGGAGATCATCACAGGGTTCGGTGAGTGTTTTCAATTGTAATCTTCTTCTTCCTTTTTGAGATTGGTGAGGGGTTAAACCTGGGGGGGGGTAAAGGGTTCAACATATATTATAATCAATCTTATATTATTGAGAAATATAGATTGTGATTTGTCCATGTAACATAGTGCGTGATACAGTGGTTTGTTATCTTCATGTGGATTGGTGTCATTTTCGCGGTGTTTTTTCGGCCAACAATATCTACTGCACATGTTATGAATATCCAAATGCAAGTTTTAATCAAAGTATTTCCTTATTTATTTGGTTAAGCTTAGTTCCCTTGTAAGGATGTTCACAAACAAGAGTAGGTAAATATCTGTAACTAGTTTAATTTGTTTTCCCTTAATACATCTGGTTGTTTGAAAGTGTTTCCTCTTTTACTTATCGTTGCCCAAGTCTTACATTATATCAGTCTGTTTTCTGGGTTCTTTGTTATAGCTAGCATGCAATTACATGTTTGACACTTTCCGACACGGGTCTTAGTACTCACTAAATGGTCCTCGTGCCTAATTTTTTCTTTCTGGATTAGAGTCAATTACATTTGGGTTTTACAAACTGATGCATATCGGACTCATAACAATTAATTAGCGAGTTGCTTACATGATTTTCTTGTGACTGAGGAGTAATCCAGGTTTTAGTGTCCTCACGAAAATGAATGTACTTGTAGAAGTCCACCTTTCCAGGAAGCTCCTTTGTCTCAGGGTCATGCTTCATTTAAAAAACCAATAAGGGAGTAACATAAATTTGTTTTATCAATATTTACATTTATAAGATACACCTAAAGAGGTTAGAGTTACAAATACTATATACCAACTCATAGCAACGTCGGGTAAATGATTTGAAACCTGAGACACGATTGACATCTAATTTAGCCTTGTTTTGAGTATTGACAGTACTAATCTTCTGCTTTTAAAGACCAATTTATATTATACCAAAAAGTTAAAAGATTTTCTATATACATAATTTACAAGAATAAGTATTCTTCACCTACCAATTTGAATCACTAAACCTCTCACAAAGATTTTTCAGTCATCCGAACTGACATCTTCATGACGATGATTAAGAAGGTCGCGATATTTGTACTTCAGGTAGTGGCGGTAATACTTGTGCCTCCAAATCCTGTGTGAATTCATAAGTGTCGTATCAATAGCATTAACAACACATGGGTCCTCTTCTGATAGTTTAAACTTATCCTGCAAAAGAATAAAAATAAGTATGCGAAAGCATTAGATAGTATGGTGATTAGAAACCTTTAATTGAAAAACAAGAAGCAAAATGCATAGTAAAACTTTGATCTATTAATATGGCATTTTGATCTCTTTGATGCAGAAGCTGCAGTCCCCTTAGCAAGTTAACATGCTTACTCTGGCATTTTATGTAATCTCATTTGTATAGTGATGTATCTCTTGGGCAAACTGATGAGCATCTTTTCCAATTTCCCATCAATGACCACTTTTGCTGAGATCTCTTGACAATAAACAAACAGAAGCAACCTCAAAAGCTTCATGCAGGTGTTATATATCCATTTGCTACTTTTCCTAAATTACTTCCGTTGAATGGTTTTGATAACCACTTACCAACTCCTTGACAGAATAATGAACTAAAACTTGGTTTCTCAGTCTTCAATATCATGAACTGAAACTTGCTTCCTTATGGTTAAATTTAGATTTAAGAAAGAATTTAAGGCAAGTTTCAACTCAATTGTTGACATAAGAAATTTTTTTCTTGTCTAGTATTTCATATCAACATATGGACAAGATTACTAAACAAAAAGAAATTACGATGACTAAAATGATTATAAAGAGTTTGATGGGCCTTGTTTAGAATTGGACTTACATATATTAACTAGTATATAAAAAAATTTGGTGCCCTCTAAAATTTTGGGCCTAAGGCGACCACCTCATGTGCTTCATATAAAGTCCGGGCATGCTTTTATGGACAGTGCATTTGTACCAATTCCTATATGTTTGAGGGAAGCTTTTGTGGATAGTTCATTTGTACCGATTCCAAATGTTTGTGAATTTCTTACTTTTTTTCTTAATTGAGTAGAAACAGCTTGTTACATATATATTAAGTGTGGGGGTAAAAGCATAGTTTACAGTATCGGCCGATACCGATCTGATACGGCCGATATCGATACGGTTTGGCATGTCCCAATCCGATACCGAACGATATCTGATACTGACCGATACCGACATTGGGAGTCTCTTTTCCGGTTAATTCAGCAAAAAAATTGAACAAAAAAGACAAATCAGTAAGGATTTAAAACATAATAAGGTTGTAAAAGCATGTAAAAGAAAAATTATCTATTGCATGTAAACCAATCGGTAAGGGTGACTACTATCTCATTTAATTTTAAAACTACTAAAAAGTAGCAATGGAATTACTTAAAATTATGCCTAAATGTATAAAATATTATTTTAAATGTTAATAATTTATTAATAATTATTTGTTTTCCAATACCAAAAATCCCATACTCTGATCCGAAACCGCCAATACTACTGATATCGCCGATACCGATAATCATAGGAATGGTCCGATATCGATTCCGATACCGATACTGTGAACCTTGGTAAGAGGATACAATCATGTTTTGGAAAGACATTTAATTTGGTCTTATTCTTAGCTTTTCACTGATCTGTTTCCAGATCTTTGTAAATGTGGCATAATATTGTAAGTTTAGATTGTTCTACTCAGTTTTCACATTTATATTTATTGGTTGGTCAAGCCTATTATAAAAGATCTAATCATGTTGAAGCTACGTACATGCATGGAATATATTTAGATTTTTTAGTACTTACTTTACTAGCAAAGAATTGGGAATAAATTTAGATTTCTTAGTCAGATGACAAGAAAAGATTATGCTTCACAAGCTTAATTATCCATTCTCCATCAGACTAGCAATAATTAATACACATAAGTGATAATGGGAGGCAGGTTTTGTGCTTCAGACAATTCCAGTGCCTTCAGCAACAAATTCAACCAAACAATGTAGTTCAAACTTGTTCATGCACTTAGTATAGGATGTCTGTGATATAAATGTCAAAATATGTGAAGGTAAAGAAAAACACATGAGAATTCAATAACAAGTCGGCCAGTGATTATGTTATCATTCTTATAGAAAATCTGTTTGCCTCATTTGATTATCTTTCAATATAGTATATCATGAATTTCGTACATTTGATGCATTCTGCAAATCCTACAGCAGCCTGAATTTTTCTTGTACTATCTGATTTCTCCCGTGTCCAGATGAATCTACCCTATTGCAGAAGTTCTAACTGCCTATCTGGCTTTTGTTGGCCCTGCGCATTCTTGATTACATTTTCTTAATATGTCGGGCCTTTTATTGTATGATGCTCTCTCTCTCTCTCTCTCTCTCTCTCTCTCTCTCTCTCCCCTAGGATTTTGGACCTTGACGGCCTTAGTATATTATCTCGTGGTTTTGCTTAGCCTTCTTGAGTACTACCATCCTTTTCCATATTAGGACAGTTCCTTCAGCTTTATATCTATGGATACTTGCTTTTCTTTTTCATTTGGTTTCTACTTGAATGAATATTAATTTTTCAGTTCAGGAGAAGTCGATACATTTAGCTTACTTAACGGTTAACTAGTACGACAAGGTAAATCTTGTCGCACATTTAGTTTATGACGATAATTTACACACTAATTTAGTTATAGTGTCCTGTTAAAAGTTTACTTTTTCGGTACTTTTGGGCAACTCTAAATACTGTTGCATGTTTCATATAATAAGATGAATTGTGACTTTGGAGAAGTTATAGGATATCATCTCAATTACCCATCTAGTGTCCCAGATCATGAAGGTCCTGGAGTCGATTTACTCTTGTTCCTTGGATAATTGGAACACTATTCTTGTTAATTATGACCAATTGATTTATAAAGAATAAATACAAACTCCAGTTCATTGTGGAAGAAGATAACCTCTTTGCTCAGGAATACATTTTTTTGCATTCTTCTTGTTTTGCTGCCTGTGTCGACTCATCATGGATACACATTCATCTTTCTGTTTTTTTTTTTCCGCCAGGACGTGCACAAACAGTTCAAGTTGGGCAGATAAGCTTCTCAGCCTAGAAAAAGTGCCAGATTCTATTATAGAAGATCTAAGCGTTATATTCTAAGACAAGCTCTAAATAGGCATCAGGAACGCGTACATTTTTTTGTGTCTTGCAATTCAGACTGAAGGTCCTGGATCCTATCTCAATTATGAATTATGATTATGGAGAAGTTATGACTTTGGAGAAGTTATAGGTTATTATCTCAATTGAATTTGCTTATATCGCTACAATTACCATTACAACTTCCAAAACTTGTCTTGCCTAGAAAATGCCAAGTAAGGACGTGTAGCTGTGTGTGCTTGTGTGGGTTGTAATAAAAAAAAACCCCAGCCAATCTTTAAAATAAATTCATAAAATCAATATACAGCAGTTGTTCACAAAAATTAACCAGCAGTTTTCCGAGACGAAGAGTTCCAAAACACCCCTTCTTCTTATCTTCATTGAATAAATAAAAATGATATCTTCTGCTAAACTTAGCACTAAATTACCAACAAACAAACAGAATAGAAGAAACTCTAGATTTATGACCTCCAAATGAAGGGGGTTTCCGACCCAAATATTATAACCTGATCTAGGAAACACGGACAATCAAAAAATTCATGACATTTTTGTGTCAAGTTGTATACGTATCGGACACTCCAAAATATACTAGACACCGAATTAGGTGCCGAAATTGTGTTGTCGAGTCCGAAATGTGGCATGTTGTATCCGTGTCCATACAACGTAGACCCTAAATTTATTATGCAGTATTTTTCAAGCATTTGTTTTATATATTAGGCAGTACTTTTCATCTGAGGTTATAAAATGTGAGGCTTTTTCTAGTATTTCAGAAGTGTATAATATAAAACTAAAACTAAAACTAAGTCCTTACCAGCTCTGGCACATTGTACACGTGTCTGGCAAGTATCGGAGTGTCAGTATCTTTCGTGCATATGAAACACAGGTATGAGCAAAGGTGAACCTAGGGTGGGACACCCAAACTTCATGTTGTGTCTGGGTCATGAAAAGTTTAATCCATCCTCCAGATAGTAACCCATTTGGACTTGCTAGTTTGAATACCAGTAAAACCTTTGCCTTTCTTTTGTATTTATGGTGTCCCTGCAGACAGTTTAGAATGAAATGAATACTATTAGGTCTTCATTATCATTGTCGATCAAGCTTTCGGGAAGAAAAGAGTAGCATATTCATAAGGCAACAAACCCTGTTCTTGATATAACTAACATGCTATGTTTAATACAATGAGTTAATAATCAAGTTTAGCACGAAGCGGCTTACAACTTGTATTTTTATGCTTGTTTACATAAATAACTAACAGATACAGTACATTAGTTTACTTCTTTTTTGATATCAGAGATCATTTTCTGTTTCAGGTTTCTGACGAATACATGCTCGTTCCAGATACACTGTACCTCACAGTTAATATCATTGACACATCTCTCTCTCTCAAAGTCATATGGAAAGGCAAAACCTGCAACTACTTGGTATTACCTGAAGATGACTGCCTCGTGAGTTTCTTGTTATTTGGTAGCAACTTTAGTGCCAGCACCATTTTGTGCACATTGAGCAAAATTTCCTGCTTGTGTGAAAAAAAAAAAAAAACTTTTGTTCCTTTATAAAATAACTTTTGGAATGAATTCTCATTTACTGCATGCATATGCAGACAGATCATTTGGCTAGATTAGAGGCAGCGAGCTACTTGATAATTGAAACATAGCAAACTAACGCGCGTTTGTAACTATAACTTAGAACCAGACTCATCATGCATCTCCGATGCCTAAGGCTAACCAGAAATCAAGTAAATTTAGTGGATACATCATAATGATTGGATAAACCCAGGGGTTCTGCATGCTTATAGAGGAATTAGATGTTTTGAGGTCTACGTGAATATGATGCTTGTGCAACAATGAATATCACACTTAGCAAAATTCTTAATTTAGATTCTTCTGATTAAGTTCCGGTATCAATCTGGCCATGTGTAGTACTTGTAAACACAATGAAATATTTCTGTATTGGTTCATTTACACGGTGTTCGTTAGGATATTCCCTTGTACTGAATGAGCTTGGAAGATACACGACACATTTTACACGTGTCTGGCAAGTATCAGAGTGTCAGTATCTTTAGTGAGTATGAAACACATGTATGAGCAAATAATAATCTAGGGTGGAACACCCCAAACTTCTTGTCGTGTCTGTGTTGTGTCGGATCCATGTATAATACATACCACTGACACTCCGAAATACACTAGGACATGCCAAAATAGGTGTCCTAGTGATAAATAATTTTTTTTTTCCATTTACATTCATTTATAATTTTATTATATTTTTTACGACCTTAATTTTTTTGTCGTATTGATTGTAAAAGAGACCTCAATGTTGGTATGTATAAAGGTCGGTATCGGATAAGAATATACTAAATCGTATTAGTATCAGCCCTATAGATTATGTTCTGAAGATAAACCAACATGATCGATAAGAAGTAAAGGAGCAGGTCACACAAGGAAGCACAAAGCTTGTAAGAAATGGATGCATGGCATTAGAAACAACAGGAGTGTTGGCGCAAGGTTAGACAAGAATGATGAGGTTAGTTGGGCTTCAATACTAACATTTTTAGCTGGCTGTGTTTTCCTTTTCTTTCTTTTTTGCGTTTTTATCAGCAAAATTATCAATAGCTATTATAATTGAGTTTTTTTAGCATATTGTTAGATATCATAGTTAAATCATTTAATCTGTTTTATGATATATAGTCGATCGTAAATAAAATGTTATTAATTTAAATTTTATATATATATATATATATATATATATATATATATATATATAAAATATTTATATATATATATATATATATATATATATATATATATATATATATATAAGGCATCCCCATGTTAACAACCATTGGATGTTGTTTAATTCATCTAATCTTAACCATTGACTTGAAAGGGATGCAAAAAGTGAGGGAATGCAGATCCCTCCACACACACACACACACACATATACACACACACACACACACACACATAATCTTAACCATTGACTTGAAAGGGATGAAAAAAGTGAGGGAATGCGGATCCCTCCACACACACACACACACACACACACACACACACACACATATATATATATATATATATAAAATATATATATATATATATATATATATATATATATATATATATATATGGAACTGGTAATTATGAACGTCCTCCACTAGGAAACAATATCCTGACCAATCGGGCGTCCTCCACTAGGAAACAATATCCTGACCAATTGGGCTGCATGCCTCCCCATTACCACTCGAACCACGAGCCAGCGTGGGCCATGGAACAGCCGGCGGTGAAGCATGCCAGAGGCGGGCTAGCATGCCGGGAGCAGATCTACGGGACAGGTTTGGACCTTCAAGTCGGGTTGTATTCTACAGAGTGAGTTTAGACCTTCAGGCCGAGTTGTAAGCCTACGAGCTGAGGTAGACCAAAGGCAGGCTAGCGGGCCTTCAGGACCGAAGCAGAACTACGGGCCTGATTTGTGCCTTCGGGTTGGGATGTAGTTTATGGACTGAGTTTAGACCTTCGGGTCACGTTACAAGTCTAGGGCCTGAGTTTGGAGCTACGGGCCGAAGCAGGCCCGGCCCCAGGGGGAGGCAGGCTAGGCCTGCGCCTAGGCCTCCTCCCCTAAGTGGGCCTCCAATTTTTTTTTATACAACAGATTTTGTTTGGGGGCAAGAAATCACCAGCTTTGTATGGGCCACCGGCTAAGGAAAAAAAAAAAAGCTTGCTGGCTGCCGCTTGGCAGCCCAATAACTAATAGGCAATAATGGATGGCTAATGCTCAGCCGAAAAATGTTGCTGCCTTCCAAAATTAGCCAACGGAAAGAGGAGCCAGCAAGCATGCCTAATCTCCTCTCTCTCTTCCAAAAATTGCTGCCACGGACAAAAATTTTTTTGGAAAAAAATCCTCTCCCAGGTCTCCCTCCCGCAGCCCGCAAGCGCATAGGCATGTATTCCTCATTCTCTTCTTTAATTTATAACGGTCTTTTTTTGTCTTGTTAAATTGGTATAAATTTGGATATTTGTTTTGCTATTTGACAAGCTAATTATCATCTCTCTTTCTCTAGATCTCTAAACAATATTTTCTGATAACTGATTAATCTCTCTCTAAATTTTTTTGCTATCACTCGATACACGGCCGGATCTGAGATCTAGTTTTTTTGCTATCAGGCGGGACTTTATTTTGTCCTATAATCGTTTTACATCATTTGTTTATTTTGCTCATATTTGTTTGTTTGCTTTCATTTTAATTTGGTCAATTAGAAAAATTGTAAATAATTTTTTCCATATCTGAACTATGAAATATTAATTTACTGAAATTTTCAACTTCACTCTCAGTCAGAAAATAGTAATCATCAATTGTGTTATAATGGAGAAAACTTCACTGTATGATATTGCATTTCAAAAAATTTGTTGTAATGGAGGAAAACTTCACTGTCTAATATTGCATTTCAAAAATCTTTGTTATAATCTTTGTTATAATTTTTGTTAAATTTTCAACTTCACTATCAGTCATTATAATCTTTGTTATAATTTTGTTGCCAAATATTGCGTTTAAAAAGTTAAATTCATCATGATTTTTAAAAAGGTCCAAGTCCCATGTTTGCTAAAAAATTGCTTCTCTTTTTGCTAGGTTTGAGTTGAATTGGAAAATAATGATACGCAAAAGAAAATTTGAATCAGGAAGTTCGAAGAGGAAGAAAAAAGAAAGACAAGACAAACTCACACAATCTCTCACATGATCTTCAAAAGTTTGATTTCCTCATTGGCATGGTGATTTGGTTCGAAATTTTGCATAAAGTGAATAGAGTTAGTATGATTCTCCAAGGAAAACAAATGAATATTGAGGAGTATATAAATCAATTGCAAGGATTCATTCTTTTTTTTTGAAGAGTACAGGAATACCGGATTTGAAATTGCGAAGAGTGAAACTGAAAAGATTGTTTTGGAAATGGATATTGAACCCACTTTTCATGAAACTCGTATTCGTCAAAAAAGAAGTTTTTTATGAGAATGGTAGGGATGAACTACTACAAGCGGTTGAAGAATCTTTTCGGATTAATTATTTTATAAGAATAATTTATAATGCTCTTTCTTCACTCAAGACAAGAATCGAACAGTTTCAAAAATATGAAGATATTTTTGGATTTTTATTTAACTTGAGCAAGTTTAAAGCTGTAGAAGATGAGAGTTTGAAGCGTTCATGTGCTACACTTGAGGATTTTTTGAAACATGGAATTGATTCTGATATTGATGCGCTTGAATTATTTTCAGAGTTGCAGTTGTTGAGATAAATATTACCGGAGTGGATAACCAAACCAATTAAAGTGTTGGAGTATATCAAAAATTTGCGTCTTGGTTTTCCTAATTCTTGGATAGCTTATAGAATAATATTGACTATACCAGTTACAGTAGCTACTACTGAAAGAAGTTTCTCCAAACTCAAGTTGATAAAAGACTACCTCCGATCAACTATGTCACAAGATAGATTGAACGGTTTGGCCATGTTGTCTATGTTATTCCCTAGGCATAATTTTCAATGAAAAACAGAGAATCGAAACAATTGTCAAAATAGCAACAATGTTTCGTAGCAACACTTCAAGAAGGTACACTACAGAGATCCTTAGAGGATTCTGGGTAAAGAAAATCTAAAGAGATTTTGTTACAACAGCAAACTAATGTAGAGCTTCATTTATGAAGGTACAAATCGAGTTACTAGCAGCAGCACCGACGAAAGCCCATAAGAAGTTTCTGATTAGATCAGAGAAGAAGATAAGGAAAGAAGAAAGAGAAATACAACTTTGCTGGGGTGATCAGATCACCGTTGCTCAAAGCAAGATTTGCCTATATACGATCCGCTTTCAGGAACTATCAAGTTCTTAGAGAGCTTCTGGAAAGCTCGTCGGTCAATTTTTGAGACTTGAACGGACTTCCTGAACTTTACAGACTCCCTTAACTCTCTTCTTTGGTGCATCTTTCAAAGGAGGCCAAGGGGCTCTACTTATAGAGTGGAGTGAGACTTCACCTCTTCTCCTATCTGATGTGGGACTAAAATACCAATACTCAAAAATAGAGTTTGATATTTTAGATCATCCCACAATCAGCATAGAAGTGTGCCAGTCCACGCCTACCCCCCGAATACTCCCGTGCATGCACGAGACATCCTGGAGTCTGTGTCCGAGTCCGAGTCCGAGTCCGCACAACAAAAATCAACTTGCATCCTTGTTAGAATTAATCATTTTTTCTTCTAGGAAAATACTCCCACATGGCATGCACTTGTGCCCCATTACACCTCATGTGCACACATCAACACAAGCAATGCATTATATTGAGATACTTATCATTTGGTGTAGCCAATGTGGGACTATCTTTCCTAGTTTAAAGACAAAAAATATCAACAATCCCCCACATATCTCAATATATGGGTTGAGCGTTCCCCACAGTGACTGCCCATCATGCATTAGGAGAGATGTCGCTACGACTTGAATCTTCCCGTATAGGTTAAATAACAGCATGATACAAGAATGGACTAAGCCATCAATTTTGCACCATAACTGAAATTCTTCCCACTCACATAATGACACCAACTGTGCTTCTGGATGCACATTAAAGGCCTTGTGCCAGCCTGATTTTAGTGTATAATTTTGGGCGTTTACAAGTTTACCCTCAAGAGACGGCCTGATATCTATGTCCATACACTATAGGTGAGTTCTTTATCAAAGAGACATGGCATGAAGCCTTGTGCTTCCCTTGCGGTTCTACACCGCTATGACATGGCCTAAAGCCGAGGCATTACCCCTACCGAAAACCTCATCGTAGTGTCATACAACTATAACATGAGGTCACATCCTCTTTGTAGTGCCATACTACCCAGCATGAAGTCTTAGGCTCCTTTACGGTGTTATGCGGCAAGGTCGAGGCTTTACCCCTATCCGGGTACCTTATCGTGGTGTCGTGCCACTATAACATGAGGAACACCTCCCCTTTGCAGCGCTGGCTACCCCTCTTCAATTTTATCATACAGCATTAGGCTACCTGCCTATTTGCGGTGCTACTCCGTTGTGACTTGGCTCACAAAGCCGAGACATTACCCCTAACCGGGAACCTCATGGTGGAGTCACCCCACTATAGCATGGAGTTACACTCCTTGTAGTGTTGTGCTACCGTGCTTCCTGTAAAGCACTCCAGGCATTTACTCTGCCTGAGAACTCATTACGGCGTTTAAGCCAACCTTTCCACAGGATCTGTTTTCCGCATAAAATAACAGTAGACAACAGTGATTGTAGGTCCGTAACCTCTTCATGCCACATAGGACAAGTACCCACCGTTCTTGATATTCTTCCGGTTAATAGTCCTCCCTTGAACCAAAAGCTAGATGCCTAGTAGATTTCTCTTTAAACTAATAGCATAAAACTTTATGGTAGGAATGTAATAACACAATATCAGAATGCCTTCAAGCCCATTTTACAAGCTGTGTCATCGACCCGCTGGCGCTTGAGGCCCTTGGTGAATGGATTCGCCAGGTTCTCCTGACTCCGAACGTCAATCACTGCAATAACACCCCTCTTGATGAGATCGTGTACTGCCATGTGCTTCAACCGCACAGTCCTCTTCTTTCCCTTGAAGAGGTCATTTGATGCCACCGCCGCAGTCGCCTGGTTGTCACAGTATATCGGTATTGTCGGTATTTGTGCCCCAACCACTGGAAGATCATACATGAGCTTCTAAAGTCATTCTGCTTCCTCCGCTACAGTATCAAGTGCAAAGAACTCAGATTCCATGGATGACCGCGAGAGCATAGTCTTTTTCTTTGATTTCCACGATGTAGCAGCTCCATCCATTATGAAAATGTATCCACCTATGGACCTCTCGCTCTCCACTTCTGAGCACCAGCTGGCATCACTGAAGCCTTTCCCTACCGGCGGATCTCCTCTGTAGTGCAGTGCATATGTCTGAGTCTTCTTGAGATATCTCATAACCCGTTTCACAGCTTTCAAGTACTCAATGCCTAGGTTACTCGTGAAATGACTCAGCATTCCCACGACGAAAGCTATGTTAGGTCTTGTGGCAGTAGTAGCATACATCAAACTCTCGATTATGCTTGCAAACTCTAACTGCCTGACGCTTTCTCCTGTATTAGGTTTCAGCTTCAAATCACACCTGTACGGCGTATCGATCCCTAGAAGACTCTGATACCCGTAACGAGTGATCATTTTTTCAATATAATGAGACTGTGACAGCACTAGTCCAGTGTCTATGTGGATGATCTTGATCCCTAAGATCACATCAGCTTCTCCAAGTCCTTTATACTAAACTTGCTCGAGATGAACTTCTTTATCTCCGTTACACAGCTCATATCAGTACCTAGGATTAGTATGTCGTCACTACAAGAAAATGCAAGTTCTGCGACACAAGCAAAATGTAGCGCAAAGTTAGAATTGTGTTGCCAAAGTGTTTCTGCGACATATTTTACTGTGTCGCACACGTGTCGGCGTAGCCTTGTCTGGGAAACTATTTGGCGACAGGAAAATAAAATGTCGCAGAAAACTTTCACTTTCGGCGACATATCATAATTTATTTATAATAATGACCTTTGGCGACATGTCTTGTGTGTCGCAAAACTGATTTATATTGGCAACATAATACATGTCGCGGAAAAAGACACCTCCTGCTACACAATCTTATGTCGCAAAAGGTAATGGAGCCGCCAAATATAATAACATTTTCTGCTACACAATGTTATGTCGCGAAAGCTAATTTATTTTTTATATTAATTTATCATCAGGACTAATATGTTTTCCCTGCATAAATTTAAACATAGATATAACACCTGGTTTCAAAAATAACTTATATAACATTTAAATTTGAATTCAAAGAACCTGAAACTAAAAACCAACACATTGCCTTACACAACATGATATCCCATATAATATCTTCAACATCTCTTCATAAAATAATCCAGTAATGCAAAAATAACAACTTCAAGTAACACATTGAAGGAGAAACATATTGTATTCCACAAATTGTATTCCACAAACGTACTGTATTTTAGCTAGACAACCATAATATAAACAAAAATATATGTATCCAATGTATTCCCAAAAAATAGCAATAATAGTTATCTTTTCATTGCATACATTAGTTTATCCAAAATAATGATAGATCCCATAATAAAACGTATTCCCAAAATATTGGCTTGTTGTCCATGTGATCCTGCAAAAAGATTAAAAAAATGTAAGTAAAACAAAATATATGCTAAAAGAATGACAAGTATATATATGAAGACTAAAAAATATATGAACATATATGAACTGTATTTTGTTTCACACACAAAAAAAGGTTAGTAAAATGTTTCAACATGTACAAGATTAGCTAATATATTTACATTTACAAACCATGTACAAGACAGGGGCGGAACCAGAAATTTGTAGTAGGGTGGGCTAGCTAATAGTTATATAAGTTTTAAAAAATTATGCCAAAAATTCGGCTTAGTTTCCTTTGTAAATTCGACGATTCAAAACCTGTCATAAACAATAAACTTTTTTAAAAAAGATACATGTAGATAACAAGTACTCAATTCATCATTTTTTTCGTCAATTACTTCATTTCATCATATACAACATACACAATGACATAAAAAAGCTTTGTCAAGCTGCACTTTTGAGTTTCAGATCAACTTCAAAGCATGAAAAGCTTCAGGAAATGACATGTTTGTGACCAAGTAAAATTTTAACATGCATGCTTTACTCTGATTTTAACTAGGAACCACTTTTTCCATGTAACAGAACAAGTTAAAGAAAATGACCCATAATAATTTAATAAAGGTATCAAATCCAATGTTTAAGAAATATTTTCCTATGTTTCAAGCAGAGGGAATAGTCGAAGAAGTATATATTCCTATGTAACTGTTATTTTCTTCTCTTATGTAGTAATATAAAACCAAGCAATCTGACATTATATCCCACAAGATATGTTTCTAAAATCAAGCATTTCTAAAAGGAATGCAATCTGACATTATAAAACCAAGCATTTCTAAAAGGAATGCAGTTTCTAAAAGGCTAAAAAAGGAATGCAGTTTCTAAAATCCTGAAGTTATATCCCACAAGATATGTTGCAATCCCTCCTTTTACTTATGTAACTTGTGCATACAAGTTCAGGTTCTATGAGTTCTTAAAGAAATACTATTCTGACATGCTGGACTTGAGTATGCTGCCAAATACAACTATACAAGAATTGGGGAAGAACAGTACACTTCTTTATTGACTTCTTGAAAATTGATCACAAGGAATTGGAATACAATGCTAAAAGGAAGAAGAAACTAAAACTAAGAAGCTAAGTAAATTCATATATTTTCCTAACCTCTCCCTCGTTTAGTATTCTCTATTTTTAGAGTACTAATTCACTGCATTCTATTTGCAGGTGATTACAAGTTGGTGCTAACTGATCCAGATGGCAAGAGAAAAAAAAAGTCTTATAGAAGAATAGATCAGGTCTTTTTTTTTCCTCTCATCTATTTCTAAAGTATGGATTCTCCATCTTGCCAAAGAAAAGAATTTAGGACTGATATACCTATTATTGAGTCTTCAAAGGCAGTTATGAAGAGGACTTACTGAAATTTTTTCTTTGTGCAGAGCATCCTATTGCTGTCCATCTTAGTTTAAACATGGTTATCAAATTCCCCTTCTTATATCCTAATATATTAGCCTATCATTCCTATGGTTGTCCCTGAACATATATCCAGCCCATATCCACCATAAAATCAATAATTTTTATGTACTTCTATGCATATTTTTTGCACCAAGCGCAATATCCGGGGAACTTTTCAATCCCCTCAGAATTTCTCAAGTCCTCTCGTGTATATTCCTAGTGTTATATTTTTGTACAATATATTTTTTTGTGGGTATGTTAGAAAGAGGGAAGGACTGCCAGGGCTTAGTATTCGACCTCTCCATTAGCTAGCAACAGAGTGCCAAGCAGTCAAATAAATTTCACATGTGCTTAGTTATTGTGACATTGAAATTCCTTTTCGTATTCTGCAAGAAATTCTCAATCTTATGGATTCAGTGATTTAAGAATAGTTTTTACACCCACATAAAAAGGGATAATACGCGGTTCCCGTAATAATAATCTGGTCTGTTTATTGGAAGTGATTGAGCCTGGAGGCAAGGTGCAAACGTATCAAACTGAATGGTGCACATATGTAGTTCAGAACTTTTCATGTTTCTAAATGCATCATGATCATGCTTTCTTTCAGTGTTTATCATAGTTTGCAGTAGCGGCAGATACCGATTCGATACGGCCGATATCGATCTGATAATGTCGATACCGATACGATTTGGTATGTCCCGATCCGATAACGATCGATACCGATACTGACTGATATTCGGTGTCTCTTTTCCAGTTAATTCGACAAAGAATTGAATGAAAAAGCAATCAACGAGGATGTAAAAGCATAGTAAGGTTGTAAAAGAATGTAAAATAAGAAAACTTATCTATCGCAGATAAATCAATCGACAAGAGTGACTACTATTTCATTCTATTTTAAAATTATTAAGATGAAAATAATTCACAATATTACCAAATTCAGATAAAAGAAGCTTCGAATTTGTGGAAGTAACAACAAATACAGACCAATTTCAAAAGAAGTGTAGCAAGAAGAGATAGATAGAGAGAGAGAGATACCTAAAAGAAGTTGCCTAGCAGCCCTCAGGTGAATCATCCCCACATTGATCTGACGAAAGTAACCCACATCTTAATAGTGCCGCTTGGAACTTTTCTAGTGTCCGTTGTTGTATCGCAATCTGTTCATTTTGTGCCTCAAGTTGTTGTTGTTGTCTCACAAGCTGATTTTGTTGAGTTTCATTAAGTTCCTTAAGTGATGATAACTCTTCTCTTAGGATAATCATTTCCCCATCATTCTCCCTGGATATAGTATTAGTATTTGAGGGCTTACGGCCCACCCCATATCCTCTCAAGTAACCTGATTTCTTCCCCAATACTGCTATCGACATTTCTTCTTGTGACATTGGGATTGCATCCGGCTGAGAACACATAGTTCGTAAATTTTCAAGCTCAACCTGACATTTTTAAGGGACACAAGTAAAGCAAAACTTAATTACTTAATGTTAATTTTTTTTTAGATTTAAGTAATAGTTACACAAGAAAACATATGGTACACTTACGTGTTTCTCCATACATTTATGATCCAACCAATCATCTTTCTTCTTACTCCAATGAGACTCCTTAAAGAAATCGACAAAGTGAGGTATCTCCGCCTAGTTTCATGGAAATGACAATTAAATATTATAGGATAAGTACATAAAAAACATAATAAAAGTTAAGCTAGAAACTACAAAAAATGTGTCACCTTCGTGGACATTGTTGCTGCAAATGACTTCGACCCGCAAGAATGATTCCATGGCAAACTGGAACGTGCTACTATATTTTGTTCTGATCGTTTCTACAACAAGAAACCAAAACCATGGGTGAACAGATAACCAAAACCATAGCAAAGGTACAAAACGATGCATATACTATTAATCGTCCATAATTTATTTTTTGAGGCTTAAAACGATGCATATATATTGATTGATCTTGAGATAATAATTCCATAAGATGACAACAACACTAATGCTATGGTAAGGCTTGATGCAAATTCTATAGGCAAAGATTTAGAGAAAAATGACACTTTAGATAATAATTCAGAGAAAAATGACACTTGAGATTATATGACAAGATCAATCAATAAAATTCCATAAGATCAAGATCAATCAATATATATGACAAGATTCAGAGAAAAATGACACTTGAGATAATAATTCAAGATCAATCAATAAAAAAATTTGTTAGGATTCAGAATTTGCATACAAAGATTATCATATTGACGCGATGACAACAACAATATCCAAGCATTTAATGCAAGGTGTTATTGATCACAACCAAAGTCTTTCCTAATCTACATAGAAATTAATAGGTATCAACATGTATCAGAGTTGGAGCAGCCAATAGGTATCAATTTTTTTACCTCAGAAAAGTCATGCTGAATAGTATACTATGAACACGTATCAGAGTGCCAGAGGAACTTCAACTAAATGAATATATGGCTCCAACTAGGATTTTGTGTTCATTTTAGAATAAGGAATAAAGTAATTGTGCAGTATATACCTTAAATTTTTCATTTGTTGTCCAAACCCGATCAATCATGTACTCCCAGTCCTCTTGTGAAACGCCTTTATACGGCTTGCTTCTGGGGTTAGCACCATTCTTCCTTAACATTTTATAATGTGCATGCATGCGACTCCTCCAATCTTTGTACCTCAGTTGACATATTTTCGTAATGGTCTGCCTCACCAATTCATCCTCATCATAATTTGTGATCTCAAATTTATCCTGCAAGCATATACTCAATATTAAGGATTATTGATAATAATACACAGAAATAAGCCTAATTATATGAACTAGTGAATAGATCCGCCAATACCCGAACTCTTAGAATAATTGACTTCTTTAAGGAGTCATCAATGTCATCCCAATACATGACGCCCTGAAGTGGTGCAGCAGCTCGAATTTCGACACCAATCTGGTTTGCAAGGGGAGTAGCATTTTCCCCAACTGGAGCCCTTTCCCTTGCGGGGATTGGCACTTGAAGCTTGCCAGTTTTTTGTACCATTTTCTCTACCGCTTTACCACGCGTCTTACCCCGTGTATTTTTCTTTGATAAGTCTGCCAAGTTAAATTATTGGTTTGTTGGTAAAGGACAAGATGCATAAGAAAATACCCCGTGTATTTTTCATTGATGAGCCACGCTTTACCATGCGTCTTTACCACGCGTCTTACCAGTGACTAGTGTCAACTATTGAACACCATATAAACTTTAAAAAGCTCAAAAAGATAGGAGAAAATCCCCTGGTATTAGTGACTAAAATAGGATTTAACAGAGATTACAACTGCCTGCACAGCAGTAAAGATAGGAGAAAATCCCCTGGTATCAGTGAGTGCAATTTATAGGTATGACCACTAATAAAACCATATCTTCAAGCAATGTATAGGTAAGACATGGCTTGGGAACTTTAAAAGCCTTTGTAGAGCCATAACCAGGTGAAATAGACCTGATACTTTTCATGCCAATGTAGTATCCATAACAACTGATTGCAAGCTACCATAACAACCTGATACTTTTCATGCCAATGTAGAAATAGACCTGATACTTTGTAGAGCCATATCTTACATGGTAGCTTACAGTTTGTAAGCTACCATAACAACTGATTGCAATCTTCTTTCAATATTGGAAGCTATTTTACCTTATCATACCATTAACCACAGGAACTTCACTTGGAAGCCAACCTAACATACTATTATTGATGTATAACATTACTTGCATCATAATAGAACTTCCAGGAAGAAAAAATGATACAATTGTTCAATTTTACAAAATGACTTGTTCAGCTTACGATAGAACTTCCAGGAAGAAAAAAAAAGTGCCAATCCATTCACTACTCATGATACGACAGGTTGAAGGTGCCAATGCTGGTTTATATGCAAGTCATGCTTCAGTTTAATCAAGTGGGCAAATTACCTCAATGACTTTATACTCATCTGTAGTCCAAACCAATCAAGTGCTTCTAACATGAATTTTGTGAGGAATGCAGAAGGTTTTCATTACAGTTACATATATAACAAAATTTTATGTTGAACAATGTTAAGTGTCTTCAAATTCTTGATCTGTGAACTCATAGTTTGATTATGGACTTGGTTTTGGTATTCACACAGAAAATTCTCTTAATTTATGTTGAACTCATAGTTTGATTTAACAGAGATTACAACTGCCTGCACAGCAGTAAGATAGGAGAAAATCCCCTGGTACCAGTGAGTGCAATGTATAGGTAAGACCATATCTGTATTTTGAAGACCACTAATAAAACCATATCTTGAAGCAATGTATAGGTAAGACATGGCCTGGGAACTTTAAAAGCCTTTGTAGAGCCATAACCAGGTGAAATAGACCTGATACTTTTCATGCCAATGTAGAATCCATAACAACTGATTACAGGCTACCATAACAACCTGATACTTTTCATGCCAATGTAGAAATAGACCTGATACTTTGTAGAGCCATATCTTACATGGTAGCTTACAGTTTGTAAGCTACCATAACAACTGATTGCAATCTTCTTTCAATATTGGAAGCTATTTTACTTTACCAGACTATTAACCACAGGAACTTCACTTGGAAGCCAACCTAAGATACTATTATTGATGTATGACATTACTTGCATCATAATAGAACTTCCAGGAAGAAAAAAAAAATGATACAATTGTTCAATTTTACAAAATGACTTGTTCAGCTTACAATTGAACTTCCAGGAATAAAAAAAGTGCCAAACCATTCACTACTCGTGATACGACAGGTTAAAGGTTTTCATTACAGTGCTTCTAACATGAATTTTGTGTGGCTAATGCAGAAGGTTTTCATTACAGTTACATGTATAACAAAATTCCAAATTTCATGTTGAACAATGTTCAGTGTCTTCAAATTCTTGATCTTTGAACTCATAGTTTGATTATGGACTTGGTTCTGGTATTAACACAGAAAATTCTCTTAATTTGTGTTGATCATTATCTTGGCAGCAAAATGGACATTCCTTGGATCTACGTGCAGCAAAGGATAATTGTTAACAAAGCAAAGGATAATTGTTAACAACTGCAGCATATCTAGATAGGAAAGATGATATTCTTGACATGCTTATAACAACACACAACACTAGTAATAGAGTAGACAGTAATCCATTCCTTCATAAGTTACCTGCACCACTGGCTAGTGACTCTATAGGACTGGACACATGCAATTGAAGGTTATTGGAGCCCTCTGTCGTGTTCTCTTCATGTGTGGGAACAAGGCGAGATGATTTACGAGTGGGACCACTGTATACGACCTAAACATTACAAAATACATAGATATTTAGGCATTGTTAGTAACATAATTTAAACAAAGTTAACATATCACTTGAAGATCTAATATTTACCTTTTTCATTTGTGGATTAGAAGGCCCATTATTATCATCATCGCTGCTGGACGAATAAAGAAAATCATCACCCTCTTGCGGTCGATACTCATCATCAGCTCTCTCACTCATATTTCTTTTACTATTCTTAGCCAAATTTGTTTGGTTGACCTTCTCACAAGGAGCTAACAAAGTTTTTGAAGCGTGAAGCAAACCCAAAGCCTGAAATTTCCTTTGGTTACTCGCAATATTTTCAATTCTTTGCTTCTCATATGCAGACGTCATCTTGGCTGCTTGTCCGGGCCTCAAATATATCTTGTTCTTTAATTTTTCCATCTATGACAATAAAGAAACCTTGTTCAATCTCAGTAAAGAAACTATTTGGAACCTTGTTTAGTCTCAAAAGAAACCATATGAAGCCGTGTTCAGTCTCAGTAAAGAAACAAATGCAAACTGTTCAGTCTCAAAGAAACCTTGTTCAGTCTAAAAGAAACAAATGCAAACTGTTTCAGTCTCAGAGAAAAAAATACAAACTGTTCAGTCTCAGAAACCTTATTCAATCTCAGAGAAACAAATGCAAACTGTTCAGACTCAAAGAAACCTTGTTCAGTCTCAAAGAAACAAATGCAAACTGTTTCAGTCTCAGGGAAACAAATGCAAACTGTTTAATCTCAAAATAAACCTTGTTCAGTCTCAAAGAAACAAATGCAAACTGTTCATATCATTATTCCAAAATACAAAATGATACCATTGAAAAAATTTCAAGCTGTTAAAGCTAGAAGCATCATATTAATGTTCCAAAAAAATCAAACTGTTAAAGCTAGCAGTATCATATCACATACTCCATATCAATGTTCTAAAGAATTCAATAAAGCACAACTAGACAGTACGGGCAATAATTCAAATAGGTGTTCATATGCCATTAACCAGTTTGCATTTGTTAGGATTCAGAATTTGCATACAAAGATTATCATATTGATTATCAACTCAGTTTCAAAGTTACTTGTTGAGGAATGAGTGTATATATGCCATTAACCATAAAATAGGTGTTCATATCATAAGCAAAATGATACCATGTCCATATCATAAGCAAAATGAAACCAACAAATACTTTCTATTTTTGGCATCCAAAGCTAGAAAAGACATGAAACTGAGCAACATTTGAACCCAGCAACCAACCAAAGTCTGGAACTATCATAAGCAAAATGAGCACAACTCAGTTTTAAAGTTCGATAAAAAGCACAATCTAAACAAATTTCAGTAAAGCTCATTACTACCATGTTCATATCATTGTTCCAAAATACAAACCGCTCCAAACTGTTAAAGCAAAAGATTTCCTGGTAGGATGTCAGGAAGTTTATGGCATAATTGCATGTTACCAAAAAGTTTCAAGACTGTAATAATTGTAGAGCAACTAGTTTGTAGAATCAGAGTCAATTATTTCCCTAATAAAATCAGAGTCAATTATTTTCCTAATAAAATCAAACCCTAATAAATCAAACCATAATAAAATCAAACCCTAACAAAATTAAGCCCTAACAAAATAGAATCAGAGTCAATTATTTCCCTATGTAAACATATAATACATGCCAATCATATTCTCAACCCTAACAAAATTAACCTACTAAAAATATTAGGGAAGAAGCTCACCTCCAAAGGAAAGAAATTCAAACCTCGTTGAAGAAGGATGCTTGGAATGGGAGAGAGAACACAGGCCGCAAGAGAGAGAGAACAACCCCAGGCCGCAAGCGAGGGAAGCCGGCGAGGGAAGCCGGCGCGGGAATCAGGAGCCGCGGGAGAGAGAGAACACAACGTTTGGAGGGGGGATTATTTGAGGGTTTCTGACTGATATACTTTTCTTTTAGCTTATTGTTTCAATTAAAAAATTATAAAAATGTATTCCCTACATACTTGCATGTCGTGGAAAGTAAATTATCTTTCTGCGACAAGTTGATGGATGTCGCCAAACATATATTAACTTTCTGCGGCATGTAGATGTCGCGATATGTAGAGTATTTTTGGCGGGCCTGATTTTGGGTTTCCCTCTCGAAAATGTTATGTGGATTTTGCAACATCCTGAAACTTATGTCCCCAATACATATAAAAAAATAGTGTTTGGCAACATAATATCCCATATGTCGCTAAAACATGTTGCTAAAAAAGCAATTTCTTGTAGTGCGTCCACGTACTGACAAACGATCATACATCTTCCATCAGCGAACTTTGCGTAAACACACTCGTCCGTCTCGCTGACCATGTAGCCATTTGACTTATAACCTTGTCAAATTTTTTATGCCACATCTTGAGAGTCTGTTTAAGACCGTACAAGGATTTTACCAACTTGCAGACTTTATTTTCGAGGCCCTTGACGGCGAATCCTTCTGGTTGTTGCATGTAAATCTCTTCAGTCAACTCACCATTCAGGAAAGCAGTGTTAACATCCATCTGATGAATAATTTAGCTTATGAATTACACTTAGAGCAATCAACATCCTGATGGTCGTCATCCGGGCTACTGGAGCATAAGTGTCAAAGTAATCAATCCCCTGCTTCTGAAAAAACCCCTTGGCAACCAACCTAGCCTTGAACTTATCAACAGTTCCATCGAATTTCATCTTCTTCTTGAAGATCCATTTACATCCGATTAGTTTTGCTCCTTCAGGCAGATTAACTAACATCCATTTACAATTGGATGTTACAGAGTCAATTTTATCATTTATTATTTCTTCCAGGAGATCGATCTCTGGACTTCATCACCCCATCAGGCTTCACGTAATGGATGATAACGCTTATCCCTGAAATCTTTCGACCTTCTCAATCGCTTTGCTTACTTCTTAGCGAATATAGTTTAATTATTGTCATCAATGACAAGCACCTTCTGGACTTCTACTTCTTTGAAAGTACTTGCTCCTTCGGTTCCAACAATATTCTCCAAAATATCTACAAGAATAATGTTTTTGTCCCTAGCAATTGTGTTCAAAGAATTATGCCTTGCGAGACTCAAGGATATGATTGATACAAGTGATCTCCGAGCATAACTTACAATAGCTAATTCCAGAATTACTGTCTTCTTGGTCTTCGTCCCTAACTTCTGAATCTTAATATCCGAAAGCTTTACGTACACCAGACACCCCCACACTTGAATGATATTCAAGTTAGGTCTGACCTTGAACCAGTGCTGATGAGAATCATAGTTAGATATACGAACGGTACTTTATTCAGAAGATAAACGTAGCCGTACACGCAATCTATCCCCAGAAGCATATCGGAAGATCCGTAGTATATATATTATCATCTTTAACGGCATTCTGATCTTCTTTTCTTACACTCCATGGATTATAGATACTACAGAGCAGTCCTTTCATAGCCAATTCCATGTTCATAATAGAACAATGCGAATCCAACAAACGATACTCTCCGCCTTGATAAATCCTGAGTAGTTGTAGACCAATTTAACATTCAGCTTCAGCCCTGAAGTCCCTGACCTTCTCTAATGCTCCATCCTTCGACTTGAGAAGACGTGCGAACGTGCACTTCGAGAAACATTTCAACCCATCCTCCGTGGAGAATTGATAAAAGTCACAGATATCTGAGTGTGCTAACTCCAAGAGATCTCTAATTTAGTTCAATCGCTTGAGCAGCTTTCTGACCTAACTTGTGTAGTGCCCCGTCCCGTCAGTCAATTGGAAGAATCGGAACGCCGACGGCGTTCGGACTTAGACTTGCAACGGCCGCTCGAAGACATCGCTCGGTCGAGGCGACTCCTCGTTCAGGTGGGATAGTTTCGGTAAACTCGCCTCATCTTAGCCTTCACATAATAAATCACATATTTTAAACTTGCACAAGTAGGCTTGATAATAAAAGGGATGAATCCACATAGCTGAGGGAATAATCCCGACGTGTCGAATTGAGTTAGAATATAGAAAGGTCCAACGGTCGGCTTAGAGTTGGTGCACGACATGCTTTAAAAAATGATACTCGGTCCTTCGTCCTATGGCTTGGAAGAAGGAAAATTTGGTCATCGCCATAAGCTAAGAGTTAGCCTAAGTCACAGGCGTCGCCTGCATAAATGCTTCATAAAGGATGCACGGTCCCATCGTCCAAGGCTTGACGCAGTCCTTGCTCGTCAAGTTGTTGTACGATTAAGTTAGGCTAAGTGATTCTAGGCGATCAAAGGCATTCTAAGCACTGTCCCATGTTTTCTACGGTTGTCGATATTACTTGGTTTCACGATCATATAGAGTATGACTTGGGCGGTGGTGTCGCATAGAGTTCAAGTTGGTTTAAGACACGTTGTCACAGACTTAGTGTTTTAAGGCACGGGCCACAGTTGATTTAATTGAGTTGGAAGGAGGGCTTTTGGATAGTCGTTCCTGAGTCGAATGAAATGATAGGGAAAAAAGAAATAATGCTCGCGACCATGGGTCGTCGAGGCGAGGTCTCAGATGAAAAGTATTGAACTTGGCACTGAAAGATATGGGTACACTAGAAGTAGAATGTCTGTGTGAGACGTCAGTTCGAGTCGAGTCTTACATAGTCATTGGATAACTTGTATAAGGTGAGTTTATTTCTCGAACGGTGACCCAGGCGGCCAACGGGACCGTTTCGATAGAGACATGATTAGCAGTGATGGATGACCATACGGGTTAGGCGAGGACATACAGTGGAACTTGCTACTCACACTGGCGGGGGCGACCATCTAACAAGCTATGGTAGTCCATGATAGCGCTGGGCGCTAGTGACTAGTTCATATAGATGAGTCGGCATGGCGGCAACTAGCGTGTGTGCCTTTGGATTGAGTCGAGTTGGATGTGTGTACAGTTAAATCAAAATGTTAGGCCTAAGATTTGGCTTCAACGTAGACGACGTACTTCGGCATGAGATGTGGCGTTGAGTCTTAAGTTGTCGGCAAATAAGTTGCATAATTTTGATTTGAGTCATCTTGAGTTTAAGTCAGGAAACACCGCAAGGCAAAGTCGATCGAGTGACACTTAGCCCACAAGTCTTGATTGGGTCAGTTTGTGATTAAAGTAGCAAGGGCTGCGAGGCGGCGATATGGTTGTCACACTGAGTTGCGAGCTACGGCACAATGGACTTGTAGCACGGTCACATGGAAATAGAGTCTTATCGTGTAGTTGCGTCTCTAATTTTAGGCCGTAAGGTAGGTTAACGTTGTTGGTACGAGAGGGTCTAAAGGCAAAGTATGTGTCAACGTTGTTGTTGCATGCACGGGATAGTCTTGAGACACAAAATATGTCAAGGTGTCGGTCCTAAAACTGATCCTAAGACAAGAGTAGAAAGACAATCAAAAGGGTTATGTTGCACAAAATAAATGAATGTGTCGGTTTTGTATGGGTGGGCGAGGAGCTCATTCCACCAGTACAGTTGAGTACTGACATCCACACAGTTTTCATGTGCAGGCACAGGTAGAAGCTCGTGGCACGGAGCTCGCTTGGATGCATCGAGGCACGAATTTCCTTAGCGATTCGAGGCGTGCGGCCGCATGGAGTCAAGACTTATACGGGACATAATGTATGGACGTCGCCTCTGTGAAGCATCTACTGGTTCAAGACTTGTATTGAGAGATGAGAGAGAGTTGTGTGACTTGTAAAGTGAGAAGAGTGAGCTTGAGTGACTTGTAATCTTGTCCTTGTGCCCCTTTGTAATCCTTGTTTCAATATCAATAAAATACATCTTTTGAATGACGTGTTTTGTTCTAAATTTTTTCTAGCATATTCAATGTCTTTGTTTGGGACTTCTGTGTGACGACCCCGTCGCAGCCGTTGTAATCGGCTGTTATGGAACCCGCCTTGCACAAGCATAATCTAGGATCGTGTGGCATCACGCCTTAGCGAGGACGATCGCTCCTATGGGAGCGGGGCGTGACATAATAGTATCAGAAAATGGCTTTACGTCCTTGGACTATCGATTGAATTCTTTAACTCCGTTGTTTTCGCAAACTCTGAAGTGTTGCTTCCACAAAGTTGATGTCATTGGTGTGTTCTCTCTCAAATATCCTACGGGATGTCCATACAATAAGTCTATCTATTTTGTAAAACGTAGAAGAACAGTTTTTGACAAAACAAAGAGATGATTTGCGTAAGCACGGTTGGCTAAGTCAGGCTGGGCATATATACCAAAAGTTGTGTCAATCTTAGAAAAGTCGTATGTGGGATTGAAAATGTGTCGAGCAAGAATGAGTTGAACTCGATTGAGTAAAGTGAGATGACTATTGATAGGGGTGCTATCGAGCGACGATAACGTTGGTTCGATATAGATGAGCGTGCTTGGAATTCGAGGAATGATTCGAACGAAAAATTTGAAGAAGTTGATTTTGATTTGAATGATAGTTTGAGGATTTGTCGAATGACTTCATCCCTGAGTGGCTTATGCAATAGCTTCAGGGATGTAGATAGACTGAGGATGTAGGGTATCGATGAGTCTGTCAGCTAGCATCGCGTGCATGCAAAGCCGTAGATTTAGTATCGTTAAATAAGTTATAGTCTTGAAGATTTGGATGAGTCGATTCAAACAAATTAGAGATAACGCGCACGGTATAGTGATTGCGCGAGTATGAAATACAAAACGATTGAGTAGATGAAACCGAATCGAAGAAAAATTTAGGGTGTATGAATGGATGACTTGAATGAGGAAATCGATATAGATCATATACGAAAAGTTAGCACGACGGAAAGATAGCGTGTATAGAAATGATTCTAATATAATTAAGAATGACTCTAAGGATTGGAATGAATATTGCTCGATGACTTAAGATAGACGGATGAACAATACGTGAATTTGGGTTTGAGAAAATTGATATTGTGAATGATTCGAGGGATAATGAACGAACTTTAATTTGAATGTCGAGGAGATTATCCAGTCGGACGATAACACCATTCGTACGACTCAAAATTCGTTGCAAAGAAAGATCGTTAGGTTATGCATATCATCGATGGTATTGAGGCGTATCGAAGATCGATATGCGATAACTCGGGGGCACTCTAATTCAAGGAATGACGATCATGCAAGTGTTATTGTTCTGACGGATGCTATACTTAGGATTTTGATTGAAATAAATGTGGATGAAAATATAAGTGTCTTGATGGTTATACGGATAACCACAATGTCGATATTCTTGTCTTGCGCGAGCGCAACTCTTGCCTCGCACATGCGTCACATCAAATTTGGGGTGATCGTTTCGCGTAAGCGCTGACATGGTGATTCATGTCGGAGGAATGATCGAACTCGAAAAATCAGGATGCGGCAACTTTGATTGTCTCGACTTGTTGGTTTGATACGAAGGAAAATTTAAGGATGTTTGGACATGCAATTGATGATTGAGTAAACTTGAGGATTGAATAGATCCAATCTACGTATCAAGAATAAATTAGTCTAGACACAAAACAAGAGTTACGTCCCGATGAGGATGATTATTTCGCGTAAGCGTGCATGGTGATTCATGCCCACCGTGGATAATCTGACTCGCATGAGATCGGAACACAACATATTGATAAGCTAGACGACCTTATGATTGAATACATTAATTGGAATAAACAACTTAGGAAATATAAAGTGTGAATTATGGCTTAGCAACAAATTGTGTCGTAGCATGCTTGACTTGGAAGGATTGATAGGCAGATTATGTTGAACGTGTTTGAAGAGATAGACTATGCGAAATGGCTTAATAAACGAGTGAGATTGAAAAATGAGTTATCGTAGGATGGCTTTGCTGAATGACTCAGACCCCATGCGACGAATGTTGGGATGTGCGTAAGGAAACTAAGCTCGAAGTTCAAAAATCGGAGTGATACGAGCTTGGATAGAAAATCTCATACTATCAATTTCGTTTGACCTTAGGATGGGGTCAGTGTTGATATTGTTGTTTAGGAACTATGATTCCAATACTGACGGATGACCTTGGCCTAAAGACATAGCCTAGCGGTTAGGCAGACGTCCTGGTACGGAGCGATAGGAATTATGGAGGCACCACTCATGAGGCTCAGTTGACATACATGTATATCAGGGATGCCCGAATATGTGTACGATCCGACTCGAGTGGTGATGGCAAATTCTCTATCACGAGGCTTGGCTGAAATACATATATTTTGGGGACGCCTGGAATATGTACACGATGCAACTAAGTGATACGATGAATCAAGTAAGACTTGAGGAACGGGAAAATTTTGAGGACTTTGAGATCGTAAGTTTTGAAGAAAAGATTGTGGGTAGCACGAGTGTGACTCGGATTTGAGAAATGCATAGGAGAAATGTGTGCGAAAAACGTAGGATGTTGAACCAAGTTATAAGTCGATAAGTGTACTCAGTTAGTTTCGAGGTCAAAATTTTTTTTGAGTGGTGTATGATGTAGTGCCCCATCCCGTTCAGTCAATCGGAGGAATCAGAATGCCGACGACGTTCGGACTTAGCCTTACAACGGCTGCTCGAAGATATCGCTCTGTCGAGGCGACTCCTCGCTTAGGTGGAGTAGTTTCGGTGAACTTGCCTCATCTTAGCCTTCACATAATAAATCGAATGTTTTAAACTTGCACAAGTAGGCTTGATAATAAAAGAGACGAATCCATATAGATAAGGAAATAATCCCGACATGTCGAATTGAGTTGGAATATGAAAAGGTCCAACGGTCGGCTTAAAGTTGGTGCATGGCATACTTTGAAAAATGGTACTCGATCCTGCATCCCGTGGCTTGGAAGAAGGAAAAGTTGGTCATCGCCACAAGCTAAGAGTTAGCCTGAGTCATAGGAGTCGCCCGCATAAATGCTTCATAAAGCATGTACGGTCCCATCGTCCAAGGCTTGACGCAGTCCTTGCTCGTCAAGTTGTTGCACGATTAAGTTAGGCTAAGTGATTCTAGGCGATCAAAGGCATTCTAAGCAAAGTCCCATGTTTTCTACGGTTGTCAATATTACTTGGTTTCACGATCATATAGAGTATGACATGGACGATGGTGTCGCATAGAGTTCAAGTTGGTTTAAGGCACGATGTCATGGACTTAGTGTCTTAAGGCACAAGCCACAGTTGATTTAATTGAGTTGGAAGGAGGGCTTTCAGATAGTCGTTCCTGAGTCGAATGAAATGATAGGGCAAGAAGGAATAATGCTCGCGACCATGGGTCGTCGAGGCGAGGTCTCAGATGTGAAAAGTATTGAACTTGGCCCTGAAAGATATGGTAACACTAGAAGTAGAATGTTTGTGTGAGACGTCAGTTCGAGTCGAGTCTTGCATAGTCATTGGACAACTTGTACAAGGTGAGTTTGTTTCTCGAACGGTGACCCAGACGGCCAACGGGACCGTTTCGATAGAGACATGATTAGCAGCGATGGATGACCGTACGGGTTAGGCGAGGACATGCATCAGAGCTCGCTACTCACGCTGGCAGGGGGTGTCCGTCTAACAAGCTATGGTAGTCCATGATAGCGCTGGGCGCTAGTGACTAGTTCATATAGATGAGTCGGCATGGTGGCAACCCGCGTGTGTGCCTTTGGATTGAGTCGGGTTGGATGTGTGTATAGTTAGAACAAAATGTTGGGCCTAAGATTTGGCTGCAATATAGGTAACGTACTTCAGAACGAGATGTGGCGTTGAGTCTTAAGTTATCGACATATAAGTTGTATAATTTGGATTTGAGTCATTTTGACTTTAAGTCAGAAAAAGCTGTAAGGAAAAGTCGATCGAGTGACACTTAGCCCACAAGTCTTGATTGGGTCAGTTTGTGATTAAAGTAGCAAGGGCCGCGAGGCAGCGATATGGTTAAGTCACACTGAGTTGCGAGGCACGGAATAATGGACTTTCAGTACGGTCACTTAGAAATTGAGTCTTATCGCGTAGTTGCATCTCTGATTTTGGGCCATAAGGCAAACACGACTTAATAGGTTAATGTTATTGGTACGAGAAGGGTCTAAAGGCAAAGTATGTGTCGGCATTGTTGTTTCAAGCACGAGATGGTCTTGAGACACAAAATAGGCCAAAGCGTCGGTCCTAAAACTAATCCTAAGACAAGAGTAGAAAGACAATCAAAAGGGTTATGTTGCACAAAGTAAATAAATGTGTCAGTTTTGTATGGGGGGCGAGGAGCTCATTCCACCAGTACAGTTGATTACTGACACCCACACAGTTTTCATACGCAGGCACAGGTAGAAGATCGTGGCACGGAGCTCGCTTGGATACGTCGAAACACGAAGTTTCTTGGCGATTCGAGGCATGGGGCCGCATGGAGTCAAGACTTATACGGGACATAATGTATGGACTTTGCCTCACCGAAGCATCCGCTGGTTCAAGACTTGTATTGAGAGATGAGAGAGAGGTGAGTGACTTGTAATGTGAGAAGAGTGAGCTTGAATGACTTGTAATCTTGGCCTTGCGCTCCTTTGTAATCCTTGTTTCAATATCAATAAAATGTATCTTTTGAATGACTTGTATTTTGTTCTAAATTTTTGCTGGCATATTCAATGTCTCTGTTTTGGACTTCTGTGCGACGACCCCGTCGCAGCCGCTGTAATCGACCGTTATGGAACCCGCCTTACACGAGCGCAATCTAGGCTCATACGGCATCACGCCTTAGCGAGGACGGTCGCTCCTACTGGAGCGGGGTGTGACAACTTGTCTCTGTACAGGCCTCAAATCCCTCCACCTTCTTACCCCCATATTCTAGAGATAAGGATTAGATATGATATCTTGAGTCTGCTTCTATCATAGAACAACTCTCAGTCCATTCAATGAAGTAACTTCATCACCATCAGCAGACGTTCGAACATCCCTTCAGTACTGAACATCTTTTCGAAGCATGTTTCTCGCCAAGAAATTTCCATCTAGCTAGTACGAATGTCCATCTTTCAAGTCTGTATCAGACAACAGACTTTCTGAGATCAGATCTTCAAAAATCTCTGGTACGTGCAATACGCATTCCAGTGTCCTTGTCGGTGGTTCCAGTCTCCTTGTTAGTGGTTAATAACCACTGTCTCGATCTTCAGAACTTCTGCTAGATATATGTTCGCCATTGAGACCTTCGTCATAAAAAGGCTCGTCCTCGGTGAACAAGTCCTTCAAGAGAATATGTGGTCAGATACACTAGTGTCCGACCACTAGTCAGCTACCATGCTAGATAACTCAACATGTGCAACAATAGCAACCAAGTTAAGTAATCAAAACAACCAAGTTTAGCCATACCTGCTATTTTGGTTTGGGCTTGGCCCTACAATCCTTCTTAAAGTGTCCCTTCTTGGCACAGTTGAAGCAAGTCCCATCGCCCTTAGGCTTTGGCTTAAATTGAGCTGACTTTACCTTCAGCTTGTGAGAGTCCTTAGCTCTACTTCAATATGGATCTCTGCAAGAGACGTTCAAGATCCACCTTTATATTCTTGCGATGCATGTCCGTGATGAAATTTCTCCACCCAGGTGGGAGCTTGGCGATAATGCCACCAACGACAAATGCATCGACCAAGGGCATGTCGTCATCCTTAAGTTTCTGACGTAACTTGAGAAACTCTTTCACTTGAGGCAACATCGTCTTGTCGTCCTCAAATCGCATCTTTCAGACCTTTTTGGTCACATGGATCTTGTTCATGTTCTCATTTGCCTTGTAGAGATTCTCTACAGACTCTCAGACGACCTTAGCATGTACCGTCATGTTATATGTCTCTGCTAGAGAGTCCTCTATAGAGTTTTTAAGATAAGCAACTTGCAAAGATTGTTATCTCTCCTCCACTTGGATTACAGAGTAGTAGCTTCAGCGACCCTTCGAGCATTTTCACCTTCTGGAATTAAAGGCTCAGGATCTGTCAACACGTAGTCTACACTCACGGGTTGAAGATTAAGGCTGACCTTTCTTTTTCCAGACGTTGTAATGCTCTCCGTCAAACTTCTCAAGTTTGTTAAAACTTGTGTCGAGAAGGTTTGCACGGTTGTTCTCTATCGAATCTAAATCTTGCTTTGAGATTGTTAATTCTGAGACGTAATTTTTGATGGAAAACAAAGAATCGAAACAGTTGTCAAAATAACAACAACGTTTCGTAGCAACGCTTCAAAGAAGGTGCACTACAGAGATCATTGGAGGATTCTGAATAACGAAAATCTAAAGAGATTTCGTTACAACAGAAAATAAATGTAGAGCTTCTTTTAGAAAGGTACAAATTGAGTTGCTAGCAGCAGCAGCGACGAAAGCCCAGAAGAAGTTTTTGATTAGATCAGAGAAGAAGAGAAGGAAAGAAGAAAGAGAAAGGCAGCTTTGCTGGGGTGATCAGATCACCGTTGCTCAAAGCAAGATTCGCCTATATACTGTGAGACTCGTCTCAGTTCGGTATTTATATACTGATACGTACTTTTGTACTGTATTTCATATTTTATTGGTTTTCGGAATATTTTAAAATTTTCCTAACTTATAGATTTTTTTCTTGACCGGCATATCGCCAATGTACCATTGTATGCCGACGGCATGCTTGTCTCTCCCATTTTCTGTTATGCGTATTTTCAGTATACGTATACGGAATTATGGCCTTTGTCATGTGACCCGTATTTTGACTTATCTTTTTTGGCCTTACTTTGGTTTAATTTTAACTTTGTTTAATTTGGTTTGGTTCAACTTGGTTTAGTTTAGTTGGTTTGAGATGAGATGGTTTTGTATAAAACCCAAACTTCTCTCTCTCCTCCATTATTTCATTTTTCTTCATCTTCTTCCTTTTCATTTTCTCCTCCAACCTAAGACAAGTACATCTTGCCAAATGTTGGACAAATATTAATTTGTTTGTTCTAAACTCTTCCTTATATGATTATAAGCCTCTTTAGAACTTGGAGTTTTTGATTTTCATGGGTGAATTTTTGTAGATCTAAATTTGTAATATTTTCGAGTTTTTCTTAGTTTTGATCTATCAAACTTACTTATTTTTAAAAACTAATTATTCCATGTGGTGGAGAATTTGATTCTACACAATTTTGACCTTTGAAAAGTTAGATTTTGACTTGTTTTGAGAAAGTTATGGCCAAGTAAGATTTGGACATCTTCTATGTTTATCTATCCTGTTTCTGGCAGGGACGATGAATAGTGCTGGCCGTATAGTGCTGGCCGCATAGCTGCATAGTGCTGGCCATACAGCTGCATAGTGTTGGCCGTATAGTTCTGGTCGCATAGCTGCATTGTGTTGGCCGCATAGCTGCATAGTGCTGGCCGCATAGCTGCTGGTCGTATAGCTGCATAGTACTGGTCGCATAGTTCTGGCCGCATAGCTGTATAGTGCCTAACCGCATAGTGCTGGCCGCATAGCTGCATAGTGCTAGCCGCATAGTACTGGCCGCATAGCGGCATAGTGCTGGCCACATAGTTGCATAGTGCTGGCCGCATAGTGTTGGCCGCATAGCTGCATATTGCCTGGCCGCATAGTGCCAGTCCGCATAGCTGCATAGTACTGGCCGCATAGCTGCATAGTGCCTGGCTGCATAGTACCAGTCCACATAGTTGTATAGTGCTTGGCCGTATAGTGTCAGTTGCATAGCTACATAGTATCTGGCCGCATAGTGCCATTTCGCATAGTTGTATAGTGCCTTGCCACATAGTGCCAATCCGCATAGATGTATAGTGCCGCATAGTGCCTATTTTGGCTGATTTTTACTGTTTTATGTCCTATTTGGCTGATTTGTGGCCAGAATTTCTCCCAACTCCCAACATAAAAGTTGTAGATCTTTATCTTGGCTTCAAGAATCTTCTTGTTTCACTTTAATTGGAGTTCATATGCAATAGATAACTTCAATCATAGTTTTGATCTTTTGGCAGTTTTCTGTACTTGACGTTTTTTAGGTTTCCTTCGACTGTAATCATAGCCGGCTCCAGGGAGAGGCGGGCTAGGCAGCCGCCTAGGGCCTCCTCCCCCAAGGGGGCCTCCATTTTTTTTAGTACCAGTTTTTTTTGGCCCAGTAAAAAAAAATTTATGGATCTGAGGAAGTCCATGGCTGTCTTAAGAAGAATCAAATAAAATCTATAAAAAAATTGAATGTCACAATATTTCTAAGCCGCCTCTTCATCTCCTCTCTTCCACGAAAAATCTGGAAAAAAATAAATAAAACGATCTCTCCCTTTCCACTTAGTATAAGCTAATATCATCTCTCTCTCTAAATCTCTAACAACATCTCTTTTTTTTGCTTCATTCTAGCCATCGGACCTGAAGCGATTTCACAAGTCACGACAACAAAGAGCTTGACTAAGGATGACCTTTTTTGTAAGTACTCTTATTTTCTTATGTTTTTTTTGGCAAGAGAGAGTAAGCACTAGTGGGGACTGGGGAGCTTCCATGGCCCTTGAGTGATATTGTTATTGGTAATTATTTTTTATGATTTTTTTATCCATGTATACGATAATTTTATGATTCATTGCATCCAAAAAAATTATATATGATTCATGATTTGTTTTCTATCTTTTGTAAAATTTCATCTATATTTATCTTCATCATTGCAGTGGAAAACTTTAGGACCCTTACCATAATATTTTTCAGCTTCATTCTTGCAGTTGACAACTTTGCATATGAATTATTTTTTGTATCCATATTATGCCGGCCAGTTGTTTATAGTATAATGTGAATACATCCAGAAACTTTTTTATAAATTTAGAACTTGGAGTTGCTTAAGACTAATTATATTCTATTTTGGATTTGCTGGGCTTTGGGTTATAAAAGAATATAGAGAGAGGGATGATGACCTCATTTTTGAGACTTGTCTAGGACCTCCAAAATGCTGGAGCCGGCCCTGACTGTAATAAATTCTTATCATGATTAGATGATGTTGTACAGTTAGAAAATAATTGAACCCCCTTATATTCTTAACACTAGTACAGATTCAATTATTATTTTATGTCAAGTAGTACCTTTATTTATTTATTCTCACATGCCATGATATGTCTTTCATCTAATTTTTCTACATGCGACCCTTATTGTCATGTTTGTTTATTCTTAGATAGTGACCCGTTGTGGTGCACTCTTGTACATGTCTTTCCGTACTTACATGATAGTGGCCCATCGGGGTGCACTCTTAATTTATGTCTTTTTTGCTTACTAGATAGTGGCCCGTTGTGGTGCACTCATGTTATATGTCTTCTTTGCATACCAGATAGTGATCCATCGTGGTGCACTCTTGTACGTGTCTTTCCTTGCTTACATGATAGTGGTCTGTCATGGTACACTCCCTATTTTCTCTATAGTGGCTCGTCGTAGCGCACTCATAGCTTCCAGCTTATTATATTTTCCTATTGTGGCTTGTTATAGTGCACTTTCTTGTATTGTCATGTCTTGCATATCATGTCCAGGATAGATTCTGCGGAATGCCACACCCAGAATCCAACAAGAAAATGTTAAGAACTAAACAACTAGCTTGATTATCTAGATCATTGGGAGGGAAGAATTTCTCAGTTACCTGCAAGCCCTTTGTCCCGGCCCCAACCTAAATGGATTTGGAGCTATCTGTCATGATGAGCACACTTCGAGCGCTCCGTCGAGTGTTGCATCTTGTATATGTCTATAGGGTACATTTGTCTCCTGGGCGATGTACCCACTAGTATATGTCTATAGGGTACATTTGTCTCCTAGGCGATGTATCCACTACTAGAGGATCTTCCGTACCATCTACTCGACGGTGACTATCCGGAGAACCAGAGTACCTGAGTGGGTTTCTTGTTTCATTCCCCCACTTGATATGTACATTATTATTTTGTGGTGTTTAGCCTCCGAGCACGTGTTTAGCTCATATTTTTGGATCTTGACATTTAGCCTACGGGCCAAAACATGATGTGTGTATTCTAGACTATAGCTAGAGCTTATCATGTATGACTATTACTCTCGCTAGTTCTCCATTTTGTATTACTAGCTTCATGATCATCCATGTATATATGGTTTGGGACGCTTTACTATTGTATGTCTGATGATCATACTTCTTGTTCTTTGTATAATTGTCTGTGATTGAGATACCTAGGATTGTTTAACCTAGGATCGAATGTTGGCTTGTAGTAGTAACCCTAATATCTTGACAGCTTATACGTGATTTCAGAGTACTGATGTACTCTGGCATTACGTAGTTGGCCTTTTCTGTCCCCACTTGCTAGTAGTCTGGTTCTGGGGCGTGACACAGGTTCTAGTGGTGGCCCATGCAAGGTCTGATTTATTAGATATGTCGGGGTTACTGATGTTTAGTTATCTCAATCACAATTATCCTTTATTGATATCCTTCGTATTATTCTCTATCTCTGATTCTTTGACCTGATATCTGCCTTGATCGTTATCTCTCATGTTCCCTCGATTTGATCCTTGTGTCCTTTAACTTTCAGGGGCAATGTTCCTAATCCTTCCGATTACCTTATTTAGGTTCTACCGATGGCAGGTCAGCAATCTCCTGTCAGGCCAGTTATGGAGGATCAGTCTCAGCATTCATATGCAGAGTCGAGAGTTGACCCGAGTGCAGTGATGTCAGTCCATCCCGATCATCCAGCTGTGCCCGTACAGTCAGCAGTCCGAACGAAGGTAGTTCCAAATCAGCCCGATGTATCTGTACTCATAGGGATAATAAATGAAATGATGGAGTCACAGCAACAACGAGATCCCATTCTCTAGCAGAGTATCCAGATGTTGATAGATCGTAGTGGATAAGGAATACCAGAGGAATTTCAAGTCGAGGACTTGTAGCCAGAAGGTGGAGCCAGGCAGTACCAGTCATTTAGCCAGTCAGCATATCGAGCCCGACCTACTGTGGAGACAGTATGAAAGCACGAGCATATAGCCAGGAGGACCACATCCAGAACTGAGGGTCGTAAGAAGTACCATTCACCCGTATCAAGCTTTTCACCCCAACATTCATCACCAGTCCCAGCAGACCAACGTCCATACCAGCACCAGGAGTTACCAACCGTATGTTCCTTCTGTGGAAGGGGGGACACACTCATCTTACTTGTCGGAGGGCTAACCTTCTATGTTTAGCATGTGGATCACCAGACCACATGATAGAAATTTGTCTCCGGAGGAGTCAAGGTGGATCGTCATCCTTCCAGCCTTCTAACTAGTAGGCACCAGCACCGGTTCTGCAGCAGCAAGCTCAAAGGCAGCAAGACCAGCAGCAGTATCAGGCAGAACAAGCATGTACCTAATGTGGAAAGTTAGGGCATTCTAGATCAGTTTATCGGACGGCCAATAAGCGATGCTTCCGCTGTGGAGCAGAGGACCATTCAATTAGCACTTGCCTATATCCGACATCTCGAAGACGACCAGCTACACCAGATGTACCACTGCAGTCCTTTCAGTCGCCTCAGTCGTCACCTTCAATAGTGGACGAGCAGTTGGGGCCAATACTAGATGCTCAACCATTGGCACAATACCCACCGCTATCACGAGCTCAAAGGGTTAGGCAGCTCAGAGCGCGATTCAAAGCACAGTACCAGGAGAAACTGTAGTATCAACATGAAGATATTACCTTGGGAGTCTCAGGTACCATCTTCATGTTCTTCTTTCAGTTATGACTTTTGGGTTTGTCTTTCAGTAGCGGGCCAGGTAGTGGCAGTATATCTTGGGTTTCTGTCGGCAACCTTGTATTTAACTATAAATGGAGTACAACGGTCGGCTTGACTTATTCCGTGAGTGAAGGCGAATTTCTCGTCCTACTCTTCTATCCTCGTATCTCGAGATACATGATATCTATCATGTGTCTCGACTACGAAGATACGTCCTGGATAGATTCATGTCTTAGACAAAGTCATTGGTACCGACTTACTTTGAGACTTGACCTTTATTCATTTTTGGAGTCAGCATAGGCCAGCGAGGACGTTGGTCCCTAATATACTGACTCACACTACAAAAAAAGTGATTTTTTGGGACCCCAAAAATCCGTCTTAAAAAGACCCAAATCAGTCCTAAATTGTGATTTGGGACGAATTTTAGGACGGTAAGTGACGGTGCTATTAGGGTGGCGTGGCAAAAAGTTTTAGGACCAAAAATGCCGTCCTAATTTGGTTTTAGGGTCGAAAAATGTAACCGTACCAAAAGAGTTTGAATTCTTACATCTTTACGACGGTTTACAAAACCGTCCCAAAATAAAAGAGTTTGTGACGAGTAACACCCGTCCTAAACAAATTTGCCAGCGTTACAAAAGAATGTCGTTTTTATCTAGGACAATTACATAACTGTCCCAAAAGTAACACTTATGAAATTAATGTCTGTATTTTTCAGCTATAAAACATACAATTTAAATACACATAAATTCATATAATCATGGACGTTGTCAAGCTTGTCCTCAGATGTATCTCCAGGCATCAAAGCTCCAATACCAAAAAACTTAACAACATCAAGCATTCTTTGCCATTAAGTAGAAGACAACAAAATTCATATATAACTATATATGTTCAATTGATAAACAACCATTTCCAAAATACATCCAAAACATTAAGCATCCTTAACCACCATTTCCAAAATACATCCAAAATACTACATCACCCACAGCAGCAGTTACAAAATGAACCCATTGTCTCCACCATTACATACAAAATGCTGAACCCATTAAGCATCCTTAACCACCTTTTCCAAAATAAATCCAAAACACTAAAAATCACCCACAATTCAGTTACAAAATGAACCCATTGTCTCCACCATTATACCATATTTTTAGTATTATCCAACATGAACCCAAAAATTAACCCAAACTTTTTATCATCACAAGATCGTCGCCCATCATTTTAGCATATCCAGAATACTTTTGAAGGTCCTGCAAATGAAGATATGCCAATATATTAATTAGCAACCTGCTAACTATACATGAACAACCAGAAAAGAAAGACAAGTTCTTCCAAATTGTACAGACTAGACCACATTAGTTTGTGAAGGTTTAAACAAATTGTACAAACCTACTAACCGTTCTTCCAAACTGTTCGTACCTGCGTACAAAGAAGTTAGAAAAAAACAATGTACAGAAAAAGCTTCAAGTGACAAAGGAAGCTTCAAGTGAAAAAGGAAGTTTAAGTGAAGACGGGAAAAATTGGGAAACATTTTAAATGGGAAGTACAATTATTCTAGCAAGAATTACAGTAACAAGCTGGAAAAAACCAATGTAAAAGTTAAAATCAATAGACTGACACCACAAGGTGGTTTCGAGAGCAAGCCATTAAGGATGTCTCTTCCTCAGAAGGATAAATGACTTCCCAACCAGGGTTTTGCCTTAGGACGACATCTCTCAGTACTACCCATGGCCTTCACTGATTGGCCAATTACAACTAGGGGTAGCTGTAATCAAGTGCATGTAATATATGTATAAGGGTAGGGTCGGATACCATGTTCAGTCGTGCTTCAATAATTTAATAAGATACTGACTGTTGATGTATTCGAAAAAATGGTAAAATGAAAACATCACCTACTTGGTATCAATATGAATCTTAATATGAGGTTGGCTCGAACAACACAAGTTCTAATGCCTAAGAGTGGTTGTCAGGTGTTTCGAAAGCTTAATTGCTTTCGTTCAGTTATCTGATCAAACGGATAACTCAGTGTATCCAATACAACGATCTAGAACAGGGTTGATCCTATTATATCAAGAATTTCGAGAATATACCAACTATGACCGAGTTCATAAGGTACCTTGAGGAAGATACACATCAGTATTAACCTGACGTGTGCCGAGCAGAGTCTGATCCAACATCAGGATAATGAAGGGTCCGATTTGATTTCCCAATGTCCACCCAATACTCGGGTATCAGTAAAACCAATTACCGTACCGAGTATCCTCTGATACTTGTCGAATATCATATGACGTCAATCCTCTGATACTTGTCGAATATCAGTAAAACCAATTACCGTACCATTACCCTTAAATAAAGTTACAGCAGCACCTAAATTACTGTATCATAGTGTGATTGAACCCAGGAAATGCAGTGAACCTACATGAATTTGCAGTGGACGGGATCAAGGTGGACAGATGCAAGCTAACCTGGGGTTAGGATACCAAGACATCCCACACACAGGTTCAATGTTCTGAACTTGAAGTTCATTCTCCAAAATAAAGTTCAATGACTGAACTTGAAGTTTCAATTGTCTGAAATGAAGGTACAGATCGGAATATCAAAACAGGGAACTGAACTCCTTAGTTCAGAAGGACTGTTTATAATGACCTGAACAAAATAATGGACTGATATATGTAGGTGATATGGACATTTAGAGACTGAATATAACTGTATAGTGTAAATCTGAGACTGAACATTTAGTCCAATAATTTGAACTTAAAACAAAACAATGGATACCCATCTAACATACTCTAAAATTCAGTGTAAAAAATAACTTGGCAATATGTAAAAAATATCACTGGTTTTGGAGTTTCCAGGGAAAAGGACACAGTGAAAACAGAAGCTAAAATTCAGTTCCGATACTGATACCGAGATTATGCAAAATTCAGACTATGCAAAATTCAGTCGAAAAGATCAGTCCAGAAAAGAAACCAATGTAATAAATACAAATTTTAACTTGAAAGAAAGGAAATGGAGAACCAAACATAAATTGCAGCCACGAAAGAAAACCAAACATAAGAATCACAGAAAAAAAACCAATGTAATAAGTTGATAGTTGGCAAATTACCTGGACGATGTACTGGATTGTTGAGAAAGTAGTTGAGCATTCAGGAACATGGCCACAACTTCATCTTTGAGCTCAGTCCTAAGCTCACTCTTGACCGCCTCAAGCTCTTTCTTGTGCCGGGCCTCTTGCTCCTCACGCTCTTTCCTTAAAGCGTCAGTCTCTTCTCTCAACTTCTCCGCATATTCTCGTAACTTTTCACCATCTTCTCGTAGTTGTACAATCTCAGCATTTGTTGCTTGTTGAATCTCAGCCTGATGAGCTGCTAAGGATGTTGATCCTTTACCGCTTACACCTACTCCTCGGCCTAAAACTCGGCCATGCCCATCTTGTCCGATCACTTCCCTGTAAACATTATTCAATTGCTCCTCGTTATCTCGTTCTTCAGCTGGTAGCTCTTCAATTCTCCTTTCCAACATTTTCTATAGCATGCAAGGAGGTTTGTGTTAAATTTCTCTAATTTGCAATAGACATTTTGTTAAAAAAAAACTCATTACAAATATGAATTTTATATACCTCTGTTCCAGCAGCCCCGTCTTCTTCATTATAACTGCCATCTTTTCCTCTAGTGGCTCTCCACATGTTGACAAGGTCAACAGGCTTGTTTTCTAACCGCCTCTGATGTGTATGCATGTTCCAAAGTAAGAAAAAACTTATACATTATAAACTGAAAATATATGACAATTATCTTACCAAAAAACACAATACTAACATTTCTCTTTATTTCTGGAAAGGATCTTCTACCAGTTCTAGGGAGAGCACAAAGTTTTTCGCGATTAACTTGGTTCTTCTCCGAAACTTTCTAAAAAACATTTGGACATTATTTAGTAAATTGAAATAAAGGGTTTGCCACTAGCATGAATATGGATGTAAGTTATTTGTTAGTCGATTTATACCTGTGTGTTACCCAAGCCCCAATATGCCACTAGAGTTGGCCATTGACTGGGCTCCACCCGGGGCGGCACATTTGCTAGGCGCTCTTCATCGGTCTCAAACTTTGTATAGAAGTCTTTTTTCACTCGATGCTTGAAGGCCTTCCAGGAAATTCCCATTTTCTTAAAGCAAATAGCTTTAAAAGCATCGGGTGCATTTGTGTTTTCCTTAAAAAAACATGATATCTAAGTTATCAATATAAGTAGCCATTATCGATAGCAAAAATATGTGAACAATAGGTGATGGTAAAGCATTCAAACATGATATCCGAGGTTATACTTCCAAACAACCACAAGAACAGCAAGATATAAATTAGTTGAATCATCCCAAACCAAAAACAAGTAACCACTTCAACATCTTCATTCCAACATTAATAGAATATAAACAAAATATTGCACTTGAAATAACATTTTCAATCAACACTTCTAGGCCACAGCTGCTTCAATCGATTTGTTTTTACTCTTGATGGTGAATTATAGTGCTATGATCTATAGCTTACAATACAGACCTTGAGTGTTACTGACTACAAAGTCAATGCCAATGTGTCTATAGGTTTAGCAAGACAGACAATAGGGGGTTCACTATCAAGTAGGATAATACTAAAAATAAAGATAGTAATCCATGAAAATACAGATAAAGAGACGGGGAAAGTTACCTTAACCGACGCCCAGACCATTTCTAGTTTATCCTTATCAGCCTTACGCCAAGATAACATTGTTAACGGAAACAATTTGCCATTTCGGGAAAGGTTACCAAGATGAGACATCAAATGGTGCCCATGTTCTCCAACTGGTTGGCAATCTTCATCCCACTCTATGATTTTTTTTACTCCATTATCCCATTTTTTCCATGGCTTAGCAGCTCCTCTATGTTGCCTAGTGGAAGGTCCACTCTCCATCGTACCTTATCAGAAACAAAAGGGAAAGACTCATAAATATACTACTTAAAAATCAGAACCATTAATAGCTCACAATTTACATTATAAATTTCAATACAAAACTTACCCTTCGGAATTTTCTCAGAATTCTCTACTGGCTCATTATCTAAAGGCTCATCATCGCTCTCCTGAAAAATTTGATGTCTTGATATAGGAATGCGCAAGACATCCTCCATAAAAGAGGGTTCTAATCGTGGCTCTAATGTCCTCTCACCCATTGCTATGACATGTTCCATATTCTTTGCAATACGCGATGACCTACGTGTAGGACTGTTGTATGCAGCCTGGAAATACATAATCAATGTAGCAGTATATAGGTAGGTGCTGTTAAGATAGTCCAACACGGTGCCATAGGGAAGTTCAAACCATAGTACGTAGTAAGCTATGCAAAAAAAACACACTAATAAGACATAGAAGTTAGTTCAAACCATAGTAAAAATCTATGCAAGGAAGCTCAAACCATAGTAAAATACTCTTCCTCTACAATTTGATCCCAGTTGAAGCTAGGCATCAGATCGAAGCTCACCGTGGGTCTGCAAGAGCTCAATAACATCCACGATGCGGCTCAACCAGCTCTACCAATGAAGAACCAAACCACCATAGCAGGATACCCGAGTATCAGAAGAAGTATCAATTGCACAGTGGCGTATCAGAAGAAATTTAAGTGCACACTGGTGTATTAGAGCGTATCACAGCTCATTAGACATTGGCAGTGCAAGCAATGGTAGAGGGTCAAGACCAGAACCAATAGGGATCAAGACTCGAGGACCCCGGATGTTGCTTTTCTCATCATAGAGATGCATGTGTTGTATTAGATATAAGAAAATTAGATTCAATATGTATATAAAGAAAAGGAAAAATGGTCATCCTCGACAAAATTTGAGGATCAAATATCCAGAATTGTCAAGATACTCCAACACACTAAAAAGACAAAGAAGGAAGTTCAAATAAGAATAAAAATCTATGCAAGGAAAAGCTTAAACCATAGTAAAATACTCTTCCTCTACAATTTGATCCCAGTTGAAGCTAGGCATCAGATCGAAGCTCACCGTGGGTCTGCATGAGCTGAATAACATCCATGATGCAGCTCAACCAGCTTTACCAATGAAGAACCAAACCACCATAGCAGGATACCCGAGTATCAGAAGAAGTATTATTTGCTACATGTGTTGTATTAGATATAAGAAAATTAGATTCAATATGTATATAAAGAAAAGAAAAAATGGTCATCCTCGACAAAATTTGAGGATCAAATATCCAGAATTGTCAAGATAGTCCAACACAGTAAAAAGACATAGAAGGAAGTTCAAATAAGAATAAAAATCTATGCAAGGAAAAGCTCAAACCATAGTAAAATATTCTTCCTCTATAATTTGATCCCAGTTGAAGCTAGGCATCAGATCGAAGCTGACCGTGGGTCTGCATGAGCTCAATAACATCCATGATGCGGCTCAACCAGCTCTACCAATGAAGAACCAAACCACCATAGCAGGATACCCGAGTATCAGAAGAAGTATCATTTGCACAGTGGCGTATCAAAAGAAATTTAAGTGCACACTGGTGTATTAGAGCGTATCACAGCTCATTAGACATTGGCAGTACAAGCATTGGTAGAGGGTCAAGACCAGCACCAATAGGGATCAAGACTCGAGGACCCCGGATGTTGCTTTTCTCATCATTTGCTACATGTGTTGTATTAGATCAAGATAGTCCAACACACTAAAAAGACATAGAAGGAAGTTCAAATCAGAATAAAAATCTATGCAAGGAAGCTCAAACCATAGTAAAATAATCTTCCTCTACAATTTGATCCCAGTTGAAGCTAGGCATCAGATCGAAGCTCATCGTGGGTCTGCAATAGCTCAATAACATCCACGATGCGGCTCAACCAGCTCTACCAATGAAGAACCAAACCACCATAGCAGGATACCCGAGTATCAGAAGAAGTATCAATTGCACAGTGGCATATCAGAAGAAATTTAAGTGCACACTGGTGTATTAGAGCGTATCACAACTCACTAGACATTGGCAGTGCAAGCATTGGTAGAGGGTCAAGACCAGCACCAATAGGGATCAAGACTCGAGGACCCCGGATGTTGCTTTTCTCATCATTTGCAACCATAGTAGTAAGCTGTACACTAGAACAGTAAAAAAATCGCTTGTGATCAAATTTTTAACCTTTTTCATTTTAGGGACAGAAGAGTCATCATTGTTTGCAACCTGAAACATAAGAAAAATAGTGAGATATTCCAATGAATGAAGACAGAAAACACAAGACTTGATATCCAATTTATTACCTTCTTCATTTTAGGGTCGGAAGATTCTTCATTATGGTTGCTATCTTCCTCGCTAAGCAAGTCATCACCGACGGGGATATACTCATCATCTCTTTCACTTGCGCTTCTTTTTCCCATCTTACTCGAACTTGTTCGAGTAACCATCTTCGAATTCATTACAAGCTTTGAAGCTTGTTGCAAATTCAAAGCATCCATTTTCATTTTATTTCTAGTAATATTTTCCAATCTTTGCCTCTCATATCCCGACATGAACCCAGGCTTGATAAACTTCTTCTTTTGTGGGGACATTTTTCCTAATAGAAGTTAAAAATTGCAATATACAGGGTTATCCCGTGATTGGTCATTACAAACCTACACTATCAACTCAAATACAAATTGCAGTCTCGTATAAGTAGCATGATGAATTAAAGGGATACAGAAGCCAGATTAATGATATTTTACTGCAACGCGACCAGATTTAATAATGATATATGTTTATCACAGAACATGTAGAAGCCACTAAATAATATATGTTTATCACAGAACATATAGAAGCCACTAAATATATAGTAGAGCCACTAAATAATATATGTTTATCACAGAACATGTTTATCATACAACATGTAGAAGCAAGTATATGACAAGATGAATGAAGTATAGTATAGCTAAGAGGAATGAATGAAGTAAAGAAAATAAGCTAAGTATATGACAAGATGAATGAATGAAGTAAAGAAAATAAGCAAAATTAATCAACATTCACTGAAATAAGCAAAATTCATCAACGTTCAATCACAGTAGATAAAACAACCAACAACTTGAAAGGATATAAAATAGCTAAGAGGAACAAGTTTGTAATTTGATATGCATCACAAATAGTTGCAAATCAAGCTACAAACTTGCTACTCATGACCACTGTCATCATGGTCATCATCACCATCACAAATATTTGTGTCAACCACCAAGCCCTCTACTCCTTACCTAACCCAAGATCCATTATGAGCTTCATCCAGATGTTGCATGCTATAAGGTTCCACTCTATTAGCTTCTAAATCTTCTACTATTGTTGAGTACTTGTCAAATGCGTCTCGCAGCGACATCTGAACAACAACATGCCAATCTGACTCTAGAGGGTCTTGAACATACCAAACTTGTTCTGCTTGGGATGCTAAGATATAAGGTTCATCAATCACCCTATTCTCTTTGTATAACAAATGATTGAAGTTCACCAGAGTAAAATTAAACTCATCCACTTTCTGGCCCACTCGTGGATTAACCCAGTTGCACTTAAATAAAACATACTTCATGCCGTTCAAATATTTTATCTCAATAATGTTTATCAGTTGTCCGTAGAATATAACATCCCCTGTAAGAGGATTTCTATCTTTCCGACTAGAATAACTCATTTGTTCTGCTTTTAGGAGGACTCCACTATTCTGAGTTTTTCTACGAAGATCAATTTTTTTGGTTCGAAATCTAAAACCATTAACAATGTAAGAATTAAATTTCAAAGCATCCTTAAGAGGGCCTAAAGCTAGGCATCTGATCTCCTCTGATATTTGTTGCTCTGGTAAACCTTTCACCTATATTAAAAAACATTAAACAAGGTTAATAATGATATTTTACTGCAAGCTGTCAAAAATATTAAATGTTCATTAAAAGATACATCTACTTACATGCTCCTTAAACCAAGTGACAAAGTGTTCATTATGAAGGCGACTAATAAGGTATCGTTGTGAAGCTTGTGGATATTTTGACCCAAGTTCAGCAAGGTGTTTCCTGTATCAAGATGTAGAAATTTATTTCAATTACATAACTAAACGAGAGGATATAAATCATGGTATTAGTCAAGACAAACTTACTCAATGAATGGTGCTACTGCCTCCGTGTTGGCAAGCACATATCGATGAGCTTGTATTTGCATAATTGGATCAAGTCGAAAGTTCACTGCTTTACCTACAACGCGACCAGATTTCTTTCCTCCATCATCATTTCTTCTTGGCCGCTTCATTTTGGTTTCCGTACTATTGTCCAAATACCTTGAGCAGAAAGTCATACATTCTTCTAACAATACTGATTTAGCAATAGAAGCCTCTGGATGAGCACGATTCCGCACATAAAATTTTAAGGTGTGCAAATATCTTTTCATGGGATACATCCAACGATACAATACTGCTCCAGCAATTTGTAACTCATCCACTAAATGCATAGGCAAGTGTTCCATTATATCGAAAAACCCAGGTGGAAAAATCTTCTCAAGACTACAAAGCGTAAGTGCCATACGATCTTGAAAATTTTCCAAGTCTGTAATACTATTTACACTTGAACACAATACCACAAAGCAGTTGCTTAATTCAATTAAGGATTTAACAACATGCTTTGGTAAGACCCTTCGAATAGCTATAGGAAGTAACTGTTGCATTAAAATGTGATTGTCATGACTCTTAAGACCCCACATACTCCGCTCTTCTGTATGCACGCATCGAGATATATTAGATGAATAACCATCAGGGACTTTTACATCTCGCAACACTTTCAAGAAAATGTCCTTTTCTTTGTTGCTCATTGTGAACTCAGCTGGAGGCAAGTACTCTAGAGTTCTTCCCCGTGGTTGAGGATGTAGCTCTGATCAAATTTTCATATCTCTGAGATCTTTTCGAGCCTTTATATTATCTTTTGTTTTGCCTTTAATACCTAGCAAAGTAAAAATGACATTATCACATACATTTTTTTCAATATGCATAACATCTAGATTGTGGCGAATCAAATTGTGTTCCCAATATTGTAGTTCAAAAAAGATGCTCTTCTTCTTCCAACCTAATCTTGTTTTTGGCAGACTGTGTGTTTTTGCTCTCTCTTTTTCTTCTTCTTCCCTCTTCTTCTTTGTAAAGAGGTCCTCCTTCTTATATTCAGTTAAAACATTGAGATCATTCAACTGCTTTAACACTTCTGTTCCAGATAATGTCAAAGGTGGTGGCCTCATTTCTAATTTGCCATTAAAAGTTACCCTCTCCCTTCGAAACTTATGGCACCCTGGTAGGAATCTACGATGACCCCAGTAACAATACTTGCCACCATTTGTCAATCGGGTAGCTTGATGATCCCTATTACAACAAGGGCAAGCAAATTCACCTTTTGTGCTCCATCCTGACAACATAGCATATGCAGGAAAGTCGCTAATTGTCCACAACAGTGCTACATTTAGTTGAAATAACTGTTTGGTTGATGCATCATAAGTAGAAACACCAACCTCCCAAAGTTCTTTCAACTCCTCTACTAAGGGTTGCAGATAAACGTCAATCTTATCACCTGGACCTTTTGGTCCATCAATAAGAATAGACAAAATTAAGTTAGGTTGCTTCATGCACAACCACGGGGGTAAGTTGTAAGGGACGACTACAACAGGCCAGGTACTGTGAGCAACACTCATATTACCAAACGGATTAAATCCATCGGTAATTAACCCAAGTCTAACATTACGACTGTCTCTGGCAAAGGATGGATTATTATCATCAAAAGCCTTCCAAGCACGAGAATCTGCCGGATGCCTCATTACACCATCCTCTACTCGCTTCTCAGCATGCCATTTCATAAGCGAAGCTGTATGCGATGACCAAAATAATCGTTGCAGTCTTGGTATTAAAGGAAAATATCGAACCTTTTTTTGAGAAACTTTAGTACCCTGGTCAACCGGAGGAAGATTACCCTCGTTGGCATGATCAACTTTATATCTAGAAGCCCCACAAATCTCACATTTGTCGAGATTCTTAGTTTCATTTTGAAACAACATACAACTATTAGGACAGGCATCCCATGTTTTGTAAGTGAACCCCAAGTCAGTAGTTAGCTTACTGGCTTGATAGTATGATTTGGGAATCTTGGCACACGGAAACACCTTTTTTAAGAAGACCAACAGCATTGTGAAAGAATGATTTGTCCATCCATTAAGTTGCTTCAGGTGTAAAAGTTGGACAACAAATGATAGCTCAGTGACACCCCTAGGACAACTCTCGTACAAATCGCTTTCTGCTTCATTTAGAAGTTTGAAGTATTTCGGCATGCATTCATCGGACCGCAAGTTTTCTTCTGCCATGGGCTCTTCCTCGCAACCCATATTTTCTATCATGAATGAGAATCCCATTCCCTCTCGTACCATTGTTGTCATATCAGCACATTCATTTAATCCAGCATCACTTTCATCAACTGACATATCATCTCCTATATTATCGGTGTTATTACCCAAACCACCCAATAACTCCCCATGATATATCCAATCCATATAACTCCTTTCAAATCCATACATCTCTATATGAACCTCCACAGTCTGTCGATTATGATAAACACGATTTACACATCTACTACATGGGCAATAAATATGGACCGTATCAGCATTCTTAGTTCTATATGCAAATTTAAGAAATGCTTCGACCCCATCCTTGTATGCCTTTGAATTCCAATCATGTGATCCAATCCAACGCTTATCCATATCAATTTCCAAAAGACAATTATCACCTAGCACCATCCAAAATATATATCATGCAAAGAATATACTTTCTAACAAATTAGAGTTAAAATTCTTATGCAATATATCAAGTAAAGACAAATTTAATAATAGAGCAAACACTTATTGGTAGCCATGTACTAATGTGCCCAAGAAGAAGAAATAATAAGCATATAGATAACCAATTGATTATGACAATTACTAGCTAGAAAAAGGAAATTAATATACTACCAAGGTTGATTATGACTTACTGACATGGAACTAACACATGGCACAAATAACCAATTTCAACTGAAAAGCTCAAGCATGATTCACAAATGTTGATTTTCAACAAACTAAAATCTACAAAGAACATAGCCAGGTTCAAATTCATCTCCATTTATAACATGTTTAACATCAATCCAGAATGGGCATGCAAATGTGTCCCAATTTTTTTAAAAAAACCCATTTTTTACAAATAATCACAGTAATTCCTACATGAACGCATAATCACAATAATTTGACAAATTAAAATCTACAAACAACATAGCCAGGTTCAAACTCATGTTCCTATCCATGCAAATGTGTCCCAATTTTTCACAAGAAAACCCAATTTTTCACAAACCATCACAATAATTCCTACATGAACGCATAAACGCAATAATTTGACAAATTAAAATCTATAAAGAACGTAGCCAGGTTCAAACTCATGTTCCTGTCCATGCAAATGTGTCTAGACCTGTCAAGTCAGCCGGGCCGGCCCGACACTGAATTTGGGTGGGCCGGGCTCGGGCCTCTTCGACCCATGAACTATAGCGGGTCGGGCCGGGCCGGGCCAAGAGTGAAAAATCTCAGCCCAGTCCGGCACGTGACCCACGACATGAGGACTGGCTGACATGTACCCACAAAAAAAGCCAAACTAAGCATGTACCCACAAACAACACAGTCACCGTTCACCGCCCGTCATGAAGACTGGCTGGCATGTACCCACAAAAGAAGCCAAACTAAGCACAGCAAAGCAAAAAGCAAAGCCAAGCAAACCCAAGCCAAGCAAAGCACAAATTGCTTGGCCAAAGCCAAGCACAGCACAAATTGCTTGTGCTAAAGCCAAGCATAACACACATTGACAAACAAATGATAAGCAGTGTTTGGGGTTCGGGCCGGGCCGGGCTGGGATGGGCCGGCCCAATTGACAGGTCTAAATGTGGCCCAATTTTTCACAAAAAAATCTATTTTTTCACAAATATTCACAAATTAACGACAATATGCACATATTGTGGTGTTCTAACATATTTTTGCCACCAAATAATTTTCTCAATAAACTGATATACTTCATAAACCGAAATCTTCCCAAAAGAAAAATAATCACCTAAATAACTGATGCTTAAAACTAAGACAAACACATGTAGCCGGGAATAGTGTCACATGTAAATAACTATGAAAAATTGGTACATAATCCTAAAAAAAATCTTGGTAAATAATCCTGTATAAACAGTGTCACATGTAATTAAATTCGAGCAAAAAATTGGTAAATAACTCTTATTAGAAATGTCAGTACGTTTGATGTATATGAAAAGACCACAAGGATACTAAGCACCATTAACTAGAGATGGTCGCAACCACTGCCAGTTAGTTTAACAAAAGTTATTTGCTACAGACACACACACACATATACGCACATATACACACATATCCAAGAGAATAACCTGTAAGGCACAAATATATATATATACACATATGTTTTACACATTGAAATCTGCAGAAGTCAGGGAAAAAGTATGAGTTGCATAGGATAATAAAAAAAGAAGAAGTGATGGGTGCCTCAAAATTGTCAATCTTGATGATATGTGCAAACCATTCTCCACTGCCAGAGAACAAAGTAGCAATAATGAACAGTATCACTAGAGTATGACTGAACATTAATTGTCATTGATAAATAGTGATGACAGAAGTCAATTCATGTATATGGACAAGTAATCAATTTCAAGCAAATGTTGATAAAAAAAATTGGTAAATAATCTAGGACAAAATAACATGCAGCCATGTAAACTGTGTACAACACTCATATTTCTAGCAAAAATTTGAGTCAAGTGTAAAACACTCAAATCTCAAGCAAATAATCTAGGACAAAATTACATGCAGCCGTGTAAACAGTGTGAAACACTCAAATTTTAAGCAAAATTTCAGTAAACAGTGTAAAACCCTTAAATTTTAAGCAAATAATCTACGATAAAATTACATGCAGCCGTGTAAACAGTGTGAAACACTCAAATTTTAAGCAAAATTTCAGTAAACAGTGTACAACCCTCAAATTTTAAGCAAATAATCTATGACAAAATTATATGCAGCCGTGTAATCAGTGTGAAACACTCAAATTTTAAGCAAAGTTTCAGTAAACAGTGTAAAACCCTAAAATTTTAAGCAAATAATCTACGACAAAATTACATGCAACCGTGTAAACAATGTGAAACACTCAAATTTTAAGCAAAATTTCAGTAAACAGTGTACAACCCTCTAATTTTAAGCAAATAATCTACGTCAAAATTACATACAGCCGTGTAAACAGTGTGAAACACTCAAATTTTAAGCAAAATTTCAGTAAACAGTGTACAACCCTCTAATTTTAAGCAAATAATCTACGTCAAAATTACATGCAGCCGTATAAACAGTGTAAAACACTCAAATTTTAACCAAAATTTCAGTAAACAGTGTACAACCCTCAAATTTTAAGCAAACAATCTACGACAAAATTACATGCAGCCGTGTAAACAGTGTAAAACACTCAAATATCAAGGAAAAATTGAGGTAAACGGTGTAAATAGTGCAAACAATCTAGGATAAAATAACATGCATCCAAATATTAGGGAAAGACTAAAATATTTTGGTAAAAAATTCTAAAGATTGGGGGAAGTATACCAAGCAGCAGCAATGGAGCACCTAGGGTTGGAAGATCGGACGGAGAGAGAGCAATGGTCGGGAAGAGAGAGAGAGCAGCAACACTGGAGCACCAGGTCGGAACAATGGTCGGAGAAAAAAAAGAGCAGCAAGGATCACCTAGGTCGGAGGGAGAGAGAGCAGTTCTCTCGCCATTTTTGATCGGAAAGAGAGAGGAAGAGAAAATTTTTTGATCCGAAAGAGAGAGAAGTCCTATCGACTATAGGAAATAGGTTTTGGGATGGACGGTCTGGATTAATCCAGACGATCGGATGGTTACTATGGAAACACGTGGGGGTAAACTTTCCCCCCAAATAGTTTGGCAATTAGCCGCCACACGTGTGGTATTCCCGCCAACATAATTAGGACGAAAATATGTATTATTTGGAACAGAAATTTTCATCAGTCCCAAATAGTGATCCATTTTCACAATCTGTCCCAAAAAAAGCAACATTTTGTAACTAAAAATATAGCCGTCCCTAGAATTATACTTTTAGGACTTTTTAGACTAGTGTTCCTTATAGTGTCGTCCCAAAAAGACACTTTTTTTGTAGTGTCAGGAGATATATTTATTCATATGCCTCCAATCCTTCTTGATTGTGGTTGTGTTATTGCTTACGCATTTATTTATATTACTATTGCCTTCAATTACTTATATGCCATGCTTCGTTTCATGGAGATAGTTGTATTTTCTTGAGCTTTTGTTTTGGTAATCTTGCTCGACTAGCTTTAGAAAATTCTGAGGACGGAATTTTTCTAAGGATGAGAGAGTTGTGAGACTCGTCTCACAGTATCGGTATTTATATACTGATACGTACTTTTGTACTGTATTTTATATTTTATTGGTTTTTGGAACATTTTAAATTTTTTCCAACTTATAGATTTTCTCTTTGACCGGCATATCACCAGTGTACCATTGTATGCCGAGGGCATGCATGTCACTCCCATTTTCTGTTATATATATTTTCAGTGTATGTATACGAAATTCTGGCCTTTGTTAGGTGACCCATATTTTGACTTATCTTTTTTGGCCTTGCTTTGGTTTAATTTTAATTTGGTTTAATTTGGTTTGGTTCAACTTGGTTTGGTTTGGTTTAGTTGGTTTGAGATGAGATGGTTTTGTATAAAATCCAAACTTTTCTCTCTCTCTCTCTCCTTCATTATTTCATTTCTTTTCATGCTCTTCTTTTTCATTTTCTCCTCCAACCTAATGCAAGTACATCTTGCCAAATCTTGGACAAATATTATTATGTTTGTTCTAAACTCTTCCTTACATGATTATAAGCCTCTTTAGAACTTGAAGTTTTTTATTTTAATGGGTAGATTCTTGTAGATCTAAATTTGTAACATTGTCAGTTTTTTTGGTTTTGATCTATCAAACTTACTTGTTTTCGAAAACTAATTGTTCCATGTGGTAGAGAATTTGATTATACACAATTTTGACCTTTGAAAAGTTATATTTCGACTTGTTTTGAGGAAGTTATGGCCAAGAAAGATTTGGACATCTTCTATGTTCATCTATCCTGGTTCTGGCAGGAACGATGAATAGTGCTGGCCTCATAGAGCTGGCCGTATAGCTGTATAGTGCTATCTCCATAGCTGTATAGTGCTAGCCTTATAGTACTGGCCATATAGCTGCATAGTACTGGCCGCATAGCTACATAGTGCTGGCCGCATAGCTGCATAGTGATGCTGCATAGTACTGACCGCATAGCTGCATTGTGCCTGACCGCATAGTGCTGGTCGTATAACTGTATAGTGCTGGCTGCATAGTGTTGGCCACATAGCTGCGTAGTGCCTGGTCACATAGTGCCAGTCCGCATAGCTACATAGTGCCTGGCCGTATAGTGCCAGTCCGCATAGTTGCATAGTGCCTGGCCGTATAGTACCAGTCTACATTGCTGCATAGTACCTGGCCGCATAGTGCCAGTCCGTATAGTTGCATAGAGCCTGGCTGCATAATGCCAGTCCTCATAGCTGTATAATGTCTGGCCGTATAGTGCCTATTTTGGCTGATTTGTGGCCAGAATTTCTTCCAACTTCCAACATAAAAGTTGTAGATCTTTGTCTTAGCTTCAAGAATCTTCTTGTTTCACTTTAATTGGAGTTCATATGCGATTGATAACTTTAATCATAGTTTTATTCTTTTGGCAGTTTTTTGTACTTGATGTTTTTGAGGTTTCCTTCGACTGTAATAATTTTTTGTCATGATTAGATGATTTTATACAGTTAGAGAATAATTATACCCCCTTATATTCTTAACACTAGCACAGATGTAATTATTATTTTATGTCACGTAGTACCTTTATTTATTTCTTCTCCCATGACATGATACGTCTTTCATCTAATTTTTCTACATGCGATCCTTATTGTCATGGTTGCTTATTCGTAGATAGTGATCCGTTGTGGTACACTCTTGTACATGTCTTTCCTTACTTACATGATAGTGGTCCATCGGGGTGCACTCTTAATTTATGTCTTCTTTGCTTACTAGATAGTGGCCCATTGTGGCGCACTCATGTTACATGTCTTCTTTGCTTACCATATAGTGACCCGTCGTGGTGCACTCTTGTACATGTCTTTCCTTGCTTACATGATAGTGGCCTGTCATGGCGTACTCCCAATTTTCTCTATAGTGGCTCGTCGTAGCGCACTCATAGCTTCCAGCTTATTATATTTTTTTATTGTGGCTTGTTATAGTGCACTTTCTTATATTGTCAAGTCTTGCATATCATGTCCATGATAGATTCTGCGGAATGCCACACCTAGAATACAACAAGAAATGTTAAGAACTAAACAACTAGCTTGATTATCTAGATCATTGGGAGGGAAGAATTTCTCAGTTGCCTGCAAGCCCTTTGTCCAGGCCCCAACCTGAATGGATTTGGAGCTATCTGTCATGATGAGCACACTTCCAGCGCACCGTCGAGTGTTGCATCTTGTATATGTCTATAGGGTACATTTGTCTTCTGGGCGATGTACACACTAGTATATGTCTATAGGGTACATTTGTCTCCTGGGCGATGTATCCACTACTAGATCTTGGATACATTTGTCTCCTGGACGATGTACCCACTAGTATATATCTATAAGGTACATTTGTCTCCTGGGCGATGTACCTACTACTAGATCTTGGATACATTTGTCTCCTGGGCGATGTATCCACCTTTACTTTTCTTTTTGGCCTGGATAATTTGGACAGTCTGCAGGGTAGGTAACTGGTACGGATTTCTCAAAATTGTATCTTGTTAATAATTATGATTATGATAACCCTAGTTAGCTAATGTATAAAGCCATAATCATTGCTTGGCCGTGATTGATGGATGGAGTCCAGTCTATTCTAGTTTTGTCTAGGCAGTATCCGTATGTTTATTTCAGTACATTATTGTTATGCTTTACTTTTGTCGATACATGATTAAAGGCTGAGTTCTGTTCAGGAGAAGGGTTACAACCCCGGTCCTTGTTTGATTTACGGGTTGTGACCTGGGTTCCGGATTAGTTCTCAAGTCATCTAGTCATTTGTCGTCCTATTCAATACTCACACGCCATACATGATCCTTATGTTATACAATGATTAGAGACTAGGTTCTGTTCAGAAGAAGGGTTACAACTCCGGTCCTTGTTTGGTTTACGGGTTGTAACTGGGATTCTGGAATAGTTCCCAAGTCATCTTATCATTGTCGTTCTATATAATTATCACAGGCTCTCATGCCCTAGTTGCATAACATGCTCACAAGTCTCAGTTATCTACATGCTCACAAGTCTCAGTTATCTAACATGCTCACATGTTCACATGTTTTACTTACCGTACATGTTTGCATGTACCATTTCCCTTACATGGTTTAGCTATGTCACAAGTTCTCTGTTTAATTCACAAATCCACAGTTTATAACATGTCACATGTTAATTACTTATGCTCCAAGATTCTTTACTTATTGTCTTCCATGTTCGGGATAAGTGCATTGGTAGTGCACGAGTCTCGATCTGCTTTTACTTAATTGTATCTCTAACCATTGCTATGTTAGTCATTGCTGGTTTTAGTTCATAGTTTGGCTTTCTTTGTGGTACTTTCTATTTGGGGGTCTGACCCCACTGGTTTTGTTTGGCCAGATATGATAGAGAAGCCCAGAGGATCTTCCGTACCATCTACTCGACGGTGACTATCCGGAGCACCAGAGTACCTAGGTGGGTTTCTTGTTTCATTCCCCCACTTGATATGTACATTATTCTTTTGTGGCATTTAGCCTTCGAGCACGTGTTTAGCTCATGTTTTTGGATCTTGACATTTAGCCTATAGGCCAAAACATGATGTGCGTATTCTAGACTATAGCTAGAGCTTATCATGTATGACCATTGCTCTCGCTACTTCTCTATTTTATATTACTAGTTTCATTATCATCCATGTATATATGGTTTGGAATGCTTTACTATTGTATGTCTGATGATCATACTTCTTATTCTTTGTATAATTTCTTATGATTGAGATACCTAGGATTGTTTGGCCTAGGATCGACTGTTGGCTTGTAAAAGTAACCCCCATGTCTACACAGCTTATACATGATTTCAGAGTACTGGCGTACTCTGGCATTACATAGTTGGCCTTGTCCGTCCCCACTTGCTAGTATTCTGGTTTTGGGACGTGACATATACAATCCGCTTCCAGTAACCAGCAAGTTCTTAGAGAACTTCTCGAACGTTCGCAATCAATTTTTGAGACTTGAACGGGCTTCCTGAACTTTACGGACTCCCTTAACTCTCTTCCTTGGTGCATCTTTCAAAGGAGGCCAAGTGGCTCTATTTATAGAGTAGAGTGAGACTTCACCTCTTCTTCTATCCGATGTGGGACTAAAATACCAATACTCAAAATAGAGTTTGATATTTTAGATCATCCCACAATCACCATAGAAGTGTGCCAGTTCACGCCTACCCCCCGAACACTCTCATGTATGCATGAGACATCCTGGAGTCCGTGTCCGAATCTGAGTCCGCACAACAAAAATCAACTTGCATCCTTGTTGGAATTAATTCTTTTTCCTTCTAGGAAAATACTCCCACATGGCACACACATGTGCCCCATTACACCTCATGTGCACACCTCAACACAAAAAATGCATTATATTGTGATACTTATCATTTGGTGTAGCCGATGTGGGACTATCTTTCATAGTCTAAAGACAAAAAACACCAACGGTCTATTAAGAAAAAAATAGTAGCTAAACTTGATCAAAGTGATTTAATTGACAATTTTTCACATAAAAAACAAGAAGACTATGAACATTTTCTTCTTAGATTTAATTTAGTGTTATTTTGTTTCAGCTTAGAATTGCTTAATTTGTTGAATCTTGGTAAAAATTCATGTTTGTTCAATGACGAATTATATTGTATTTTAGATATGTTGGATTTTAAAAAAAATATGTAAAAGAACGAGGGCCTCATTTATATGACTTGTCTAGGGCCTCCAATATGCTGGAGCCGACCATGGGCCGAAGACCTGAGATGAGGGAGTTGTAACCCTTTGGGATTGAGTTGAAGGCCATTTGGTAACCAATAATTGTAACACTAATTACAGTTTCCAAAAAATATAATATATCTATATCTCTACTAATATAGAATGGTTTCAATGGCTAAAAATTGAGCCGTCTAAGCTGTATATATGTCATCAATTAATAAACTAAAAATAATATAGGAAAGAAAACAATTTAAAAAGTAACTTCTAATAATAAAAAATAGTCTAAATTGTAATAGACATACTCCATAAACATTTTTATTTTAAATATTTATGCCCTAATTAAATACCTAATAATAATATAAATAACAAATGATAATAATAATAATAAAAATAAAGTTTCATTTGTACAAACTTTGTATTTTGGCCTAGGCAAATTGTGCAATTACATAAGTGAATTACGATTTTATGTCAAAGATTCACATTACTTATTTTATAAAATTGGATTTATTTATGAATTTCTATAATTTACAGAATTACGATTAATATATATATATAAATATATATATATATATATATATATATATATATATATATATAAATATATATATATATATATATATATATATATATATATATATACTCATAAAACACGTCCTCACATCTATTCCTATATACACCCTCGCTGCCTGCTCCCCCCCCCCCCAAATAAGTCCTGTCTTCGATCGAGAGTATCTTCAGCAACTTCTTTTGGGGGCACAACGATGGACACGACAAACACCATTGGGCCAGTTGGGACACTATGGCGCACTCCACCGACGATGGGGGCCTTGGGTTCACCAAATTATCCAACATTGTCCAAGCTTTCTCGATGAAATTGTGGTGGAAGCTTCGCACTTCTCAGAAACTTTGGGCCAGGTTCATATAGGCTAGATACTTCAAGCACACCCACCCGTCGCTGTCCACCTCTAACAGCAGATCCTCCGCGGCATGGAGACGCATGCTGTCCGGGCGAGCTCTGGCCGAATCTGAAATGTGCCTAAATGTGGGCAACGGCAAGTCGGCGGCTTTTCGAGAACGATGGCTAGGGGATACTCTCCTTACAATCATCTCGGAGAGACACGATCATTGTAAGATAAAGGATATGTGGGACCACACCGATAACAACTGGAGATGGGACGCTGTCCTAGAGAGGGCAGGTCAAGAGGCGATGGAACGCATACACCAAAGTGGCATGACGATCGGAACCGACGCATATGTCATCTGATAGAATTTCGACAGCTCGGGTTCCTTCTCGGTCAAATCGGCTAGGAGAATTGCGCAGGGCACCAGAGCGCCCACCCTGACCTCCACAATCATCGCTCCCTTCTGGCAGGCATATATTCCCAAAAAGTGGTCCTTCGTCATCTGGAGAGCCCTGCGGAAGATCCACCCCACTGACGACACACTCAACACA